>JBAFWW010035509.1:0-11293 GCA_036873685.1 Agapornis canus | reverse complement strand
GAGGGGCAGGGAGCCGGGAATGCTCCATTGAAACCTGCGGCACGGGCCCGGGCAGCGCGGGGGCTCTTTCAGTGCACAGCACCCCCAGAGCTGCAGCTCCTTTGCTGCTGCCAGGAGGGGACCCAAAGCCTTTCCCCACTGCTGGCTGAGGAGCCAGGGAGAGGCATTTTCCATCTCAAGCCCTTCCTCGCTCGGTTTCCCTCTCCCTCCTCGCAGGTCTGCAGGGGGACAACGCTGAGTCCTCCTGCAGCTCTGTCCCACCGGCTCCGTCCCACACCAGCAGGGTTTTATGTACCCTGAACAGCAGCCGCTGCTGTCAGGGACCAGTTTCCCCAGGACAGGGAACTCTGCTGGGATGCTCACCCCATAGATCTGGTTCTATTACTCCTTTTTTAGCTTTAGCACCCATGCAGTTCACTTCCCCTGTGCTAATACCCACCTGATGCTCTACGCCTGAGCTCACACCTTGTCCCTGCCAAATGCTGCTGATCCCCACCATGCAGATTTGCTCTTTCTGCATCATCTCCTCCAAATCCTCTTCCTTGTTTCCCTTTGAATGCCTCCAGCTTGTACAATCTCTCCTGCAGCCAAAGGCTGCAACAAAAGTGCGTTGCCACAGCCGTCAGCCCCGGAGCAGCAGGGAAGTGGGGTCTGGGCTGCCTGGGACCCTGTGGCAGCAGCAGCAATACAGAGCAGGGAGCAGAGGTGGATCCTGGTTTGTCCCAGTTCTCACTGGAATGCAAGGGAACAGAGGCAGAGGGGATGGGGTGAGCCCCCCTTGAGGCACCGTGACACAGAGGCAGCCGGCAGAGCCTATGTGCTTGGGTTAACATCTCTTGGTGAGGAAGGACCCAGCACGATGTGCGGTGCAGCTCCTGCTTTAGCCGTGAGCTCGCCCTTCCCTGCTTCCTGCCCCCGTGCTTCCAGGGGCTCTGGGAGAGGGATCCTCTCATTGGGCTGGGCACAGCATGGGTCACCATGGATGGGTGCGGGATGCTCTGGGGTTCGCTTCCTGCATCCCGCAGCGGTGGGGTTGCTGCAGCCGCATCCCTGCTGGCCAAGAGATGCTCTGCATCCCTCCGCTCTGCCACGTGTCCCACGGCCATGTGCAGCCCTCGTGTCCCCATGCAGGAGGATGCTCCCCACCGGCACAGCACCAGCGTCAGGCACCATGGGCACCGTGCAGCTGGGTGCTGGTGGCACCCATGGGGGACATCCTCTGAAGCCAGATCCACCACGGATGGGTGTCAGCCACCAAGGCCCATGAGGCCTGTGCCAGCACCGAGGGGTTTCCCCAGCCCTGCTGTGCCCAGGAGGAAGAGGCAGCTCAGAGCCGTACACAGGCACCGGTGGATGGCGCTGGGGAGGACGGGGGTCCCGGGGGTCCCACCATGGCCGCAGTGGGGTAGGCGGCCTCAGCCGTGCCTGCAGACCCTGGGGTGGCCCCGGAGCAGCTCCCTGGGCCCGGGGGACGTTTCCTGTTTGCTGCCCGTGCTGAAGCATCGGCCCTTCAACCGCCACCAGCGCTGCGCTTCCGGCCGGGTTCCCGCCGGAGCCCCCCTGCACTATCAGCTCGCCAGATGCCTTTTTCAGGATACTGTGGTAAAACTGCACCGGGCAGGAGCTGTCATTTGGGGTTTTCTCTCGTGTCAGCCCCGAAGACAAATTGGGCGAGGAGGAGCGAGAGAGGGGGAGAGAAACGGGATAAATTTAAACCAACAGAAAGAAGAACAAGGAGATGTCCATGGCCATCCCCGCTGCCAGAGCCATGGGTACCCCAAGGCGTGGGGCCAGTGGGGACCAGGGCACGTTGTGGTGGTCACCATGGTGGTGTGGCCTCCAGGCCGGTGTCGGCCTCTAGTGGTGGTGACACCATGGAGGTGCCATGGACCTCACCAGTGCCATGGGGACCCTCTCCCATCCCTCCTGCCACCGCTGCCCATGGGCACGGGGTCCTGTTCCCAGTGCTGGCACTTGGAGGGACATGGTCCTGATGTGGGTCATAGCCCACCCTGTGCTGGGAGTGGGAGCAGGAGACACACCAACTCCCTCAGGAGCAACAGGCCAGGGTGACCCCAAACCATGCGGGTGCCCCCAGGCTGCTGGTCTGCAGGCAACAGATGGTGCTGAGCAGCCCCCAGACTGGGAGCCGGGAAGTGCTGTGGGGATGGAGGCTGGGAGATGGTGAAAGGGCATCTGGGGAAGTCAGTCTGTCTCTGCAGCACTGTGCAGGGTGGCTGCCGGGCCTGCCTTGGGGCTGTGGTACCCAAGGGGCTGCCGGGGATGGTCTGTGGACAAGATAATGGGAGCAAACCATGGATGCTGTCTTACCTGGGAGCTCACCAAGCCCCTGTGCTGGTGCAGGGGGAGGGGGGTGCATGGTGAATGCCCCTCAAGGCTCTAACTCAGCAGCACCGAAGCTCAAGCTGCTCCCATGGAGCTCACCCATGAACCCCGGCTCTGCCTCCCTGCGATGCGGGACCGGCTCAGCTGGAAGAGGCATTGTTCAAGCGGGCACACAGGCGCTTGGCACCTCTCGGTGCTGGCCGCAGGGATGATGTGTGGTGCCTGATCCCTTCAGAGCGGAGGGAAGGGTCACAGGGAGGGGAGGCAGCATCCATGGGGCACAAACAGCACCTGGCTGTGCCCGCCCATGGAGATGGATGGGGCTGGCTGGGGCCGGGCTGTGGATGCGGGTTACAACCCCCAGTGAATGTAAACCCCGGCTTTCTCGGCAGCCCCTGCGGCTGGAGGAGGGGTTGAACCGTCCCGTGCAGGGCTTTGCTCCCGTGGCTCCCCTTGGAGCACCCTGAGTGCGGAGGTGAGAGGGAGAATCTGTTCCCTGGCTGCCCAGGACCTGCGGGAGAGGGGCAGCAGCCTGGTGAGGGGAGCAGTGGGGTGCAGAGGGAGCAGTGGGGAGCACTGGGGACGTGTGGGGAGCCACCGGAGCGGAGCTGAGCTGAGCTGGGGACCTGAAATCATGGCTGCTCGCTTTCGCCGGCAAATCTTGCCTTTGTGTGGTTTCCTTTTCCTTCTTCTGCACAGACTCCTTTTCCTCCCCTCTCTCTTCATTTCGTTCCCGTTCCTGCAAAGGCCAACTTCAGCCTTTCCAAGCTCTCCACAGGAGCAGAACCAAGCATGGAGTCCCCGCGGGGCTCAGCTTTAACCAACCCCCCAGGAGATGTTAATCTGCCGCAGGCTCTCAGGTGCTGCCTTTCCCGAGCCCTCCTTTGCTTCTGCTGCTCCGCAATTCCCCCCGCTAAACCCTCCCTCAGCCCCATGGACTGGGGGCTGCTCCCTTTATATTTGGCAGGGACAAGCAGCCGTTTCCTACCATCAGCTCTGGCTCTCCTGCAGCTCCTGGTAGGTGCTGGCTGTTTCCTCCTCCTTTCCTGGGTTACCCCCAGAACAGAAGCTGCTCTGGTTTGTAGGTCCCTGCTGCTGTGTTTGCTGAAGGGGTTCCCTGTTGTTGCAGGCTGCCTCCGGTGTGGTGCTCGGTGAGGAGCCCGTGTGCTTTGGGGTGTCTGCTCGTGGTGGTCTTCACACTTGTGGGGGTTGCTGGTACAGGGGGGCAGGTTACAGGTTGGGGACCACGCTGGGGGATGAAGCTCACCCTGGGGAGCATCACAGCACGTGTGTGTCCAATCCTATTGCATTCCCTAGTTGAATAAGGCATAGGAGATGAGCCTTGGAGCCACAGTGAGCCCCAGAGTGGGGGCAACCCTTGGCCACTCACCCCATTGCCCTTGCCCTTTGTGTGTGTGCTCGCTCCAAGGGAGCAGCACTGGGGACAGAATGGGCTCAGAGTGCAGGAGGCTGCACCCTCCCAGGAGGGAAGCAGAAGGGAAAGGAGCAAAGCAGCTCCTTGCAGCCCCTGTTTTATTCCTGGCTTCTGGAACTGGGGCAGCTCCCAGCAGGGACCAGAGGCTTTTTTAGCTGCCTTCATCCTGCCTATTCGGAGCTGCTGTCTCTGCATCCGTGGTTCCCATTAGCAAGCAGGATCTGAAGCTGCCCGGGAGCTGGAGGGCTGAGGTGTGTGATCCAGCAGAGCACTTGTGATTGGGAGGGAAAGACACGGAGACACCATCAGCCCCCGCCGGGCTTTGCAATGGGTACAAGCTCCACTGCACTCTCAGGGGTCTGTGAAGCCAGGTGGAAGCTGGGCATGTGGGGAAGGAAGGGTGGCCCTACCTTCCCTCTGCCAGGGAAGGCTAAGGGTGTCTCTGGGACCACTGGTTTGATCCCTCTTCTCCCCTGGACCTGCCCATGTTGCCCCAGAGCCCTGTTTGGCTTTGGATGCTCCTGGTACCTCCCCAAGTATTCCGTGTGTGTTTTGGCTCATGATGGGTTCATGATGATTCACTGATTTTAGCTATTGGTCATCCCCACCCTGGTCAGGCAGATTGCGGCCTCAGGGCTCCCAACAGCACCTCAATGGGGAGCAGCAAGGCAGAGATAAGGACAGGGATGGATGCAGGGACTGTTGTCACATGGCTCACAGTGAAAGGCAGCAGCAGGAGCTATGTTGTGTGCTTTATCCCCCCATAAGGGTGTAGGGGCACATGCATCCCTAAGGAGCATGGGCTTGGCTTTCTGCCCATGAAGTCCAGGACCTTGCAGGGTGGCAGAGCTCTGCCTTCAAGCAGCCAGGTGTTAGTGCAGTCCCCAGCGCACTGCACTGCCTGGCCCTGGGCAGGATGGGGCCACTCAGACCTTGCAGCAGCCCCTCTGCCTCCCCAGCCCGGTCCAACACGAGGCGAGGCAGTGGTGGGTTTATTTCAAAGTAGAACCAAGGTTTTATTCTTCCTGGAGGCGATGCAACGTTCAGATTTGCCATGAGCCTCTCTGCTCACACGGGCTGCTTGCATGCGCTTAGTCAGGGCACAGCTACACAGGGCAAACCCAGAGTGGGAGGCACAACCTGTCTGAGTCCCAGGTCGGGTGAAGAACCCTGTCACCCAGCCAAGCAGCACAATGGTGTGGTCCCTTGCGCAGCACGCTGCTGAGCAGAGAGGCTCTACAGCAAAATCTAAACCCAAGATGTACTTCGAGACATCTCACATCAACTCTTCCCCTGATGCTGCTGGGCAGGAGAATGGGCTCAATGTGTGCCCCCTGCCAGGCTCCTCTGCCCTCCACATGGGCACTGCAGCGGTTACAGAGCATCGAGGATGTTGTCGATCCTGGTGACCAGGTCCTGGCGCTTGCTGGAATGCATCTTCTCGTTCTCGATGTACGTGTCCTTCTTGAGCTTGCCTGCCACCAGCCGCTCCGCCTCCACCGAGGACTTCAGAACCAGCTCCTTCACTTGCCCATCCAGCTTCTGAATCTCGCTGACCTGATGAGGAGAAACACAGGGAATGCTGGAGCAGACACCAAAATATCCCTGCAGTGAAGCTGGAGCAAAAGATGAAGCCTCTGCTAAGTGAAACATCTCTAATCCCTGACTACTGCCTCCTGAGCCATCCCGTCTCTCTGCCATCACATTATGAGTATGTCATGAACGTACATTCAAGCAGCATAGATAAAAGGGCTCCAAGGAACCAGGAGCCACACTGGCAAGATGGAGGAGCAATGACTGCTAAAGAGAGCTCAACGACAGACTCTAAAGGCTTCCAGGTAAATCACAACTAGGCCAGCAGGAAGCTGAATCCCTACCATTAATGGTGTGTGAGAAGCAGGTCTTCAACGACAGAGCCACTCTTTGAGTTAGTTAACAGATTAAGCAAAGTGGGCCTTAGACTGAATTGTCCCTCACTTCAGGTGAAGTGCCTGTTCCAGGTGAGTGCGTGCTCACTGTGCTGTGGCTTTCAACGTGGCACAGTCAAATACCCGCGAGGAGCATCATGTTACCAAGCTTCTGTCAGCACCAAATTCACACGTGCAAGATGAGGGAGCAGATTTTGGTCTGGCGGGTGTCAGCAGTGTAGCTGGGACTGATAACGTGTTGATAGCCTCCTTTTTTACCTGTCACTGTCACAAGCTCCGTGAGAAGCATCAGGATTGTGTTACAGAAGCATTCATGTGACCAGATCCTGCAGCTGGTTCAAGGGCTGTTTAAGGAACAGCACAAGAAGCTGTTTAGCAGCAGCACTTCCAGAGGTGCGTAACCACTGCTGCAAACAGACAAACCTGATCTTCACACCCTGGCAAGGATCAAGCCATTTCCAGAGGAAGAAAGCCCTACGAGACAGGCTGCAGAAACTAACCCCCACATTAAAACTGGCACAGAACAGATGACAGAGCACAACAAGAAAGCCTAACAAAAATGCATGACAATGCCTTACTTTATCACACAAGTCAGAGCCTTCCGTCTTCAGTTTGGACTGCAGAGAGGCTATTTCGTTTGTCAGGGCCTTGTGCTCTGTCTCCAGAGACTTCTTGCCACTATTGAGGGTGGAGATGTCCCGTGACTGCTTGTATTTGTTCACTGCCTCGTCGAAGTGGCGGTACAGCCCCAGCCTCTTGTTCACCAGGGTCAGCACTTGCTCTGTGATGCAGGCCACCTTCATCCTGGCTTCAGCAGCTGGATCCTGCAACAGGACAGAAGGGAAGATCAAAGCCTCCACCAAGGCACAGCTGCGGTCTGGCACAGGACTGTTACAGAACTTGCTCCTTTTGCAGTTAAGTCACTGACAGTAACCAGATGAATGGTGCAAGTACTGCCTGGGACAAGTACCTTTCAGCACTCAGCCTAGCCCAGGGAAAGTGAAAACACTGCAGAACAACTGCGGCCAACCCTGCATCTCAGGGGGAATTCTCTCTTATGCAAAACTCTGGTCATCCTGAGCACACCAGTTCAAACCCTGCAGGAGTATCAATGCTCAGGCAGCATGAAAACAGGGCTCCAGTTAAGCATCTGGTAAAGTATCTGATCAGCAGGAACATTCAGCAGGAAATACTGGTGTGAGAGATCTTCATCCCTCAGCTGAGTGAGCCACTAATGCTCCCCCAGGGCTCTCCAGCATACAGCACCTTGGTGATGGAGAAATCCAGCCTCACGTAGACAATCACAGTGAAGAACAAGATGTAAAAGGCTCCAACCACCAAGAGGGGCTCCTGCAGCATCAGGATCTTGTTGAAGGTGTAATGAACCTAGAAGAGAAGTTCCAAACACTGAGTGAAAGCAGTAACCCCTGTTACTATGGGACAGAGGTCCTCTCCTCGGGCTGGTGAGTTTGGAGGGGACACAACTGCTCAGGCAAACCACACACAGAGGCCACACTCACCACGATGTCCTGGATGTGCTGCTCCACCAGGTTGCTTTTGTGTGCCACAATAACTGGACGTCCAAAGGTGTCCAGGTAAGTGTAGTGGAGCTCGTCTGAAGCACGATTGATTTCGTAGGGGCTATCCACATGGATATTCCTGTGGATAAAACCACAGTCCTGTATGACTGCGCAGGGTTTGAGATGATGTAACCTAAGACTCGGCTGGCCAACCATAGCCTCCAGCATGAGGCCAATTATGTGGTTTAAACAGTGCTCTAAAAGGAAGCAAAGCTGTGTTCCAAGCTCTCCTCCACAGGCACACTCATAGCTGTGGTTCACTGTCCTCAGGCCATTCCAGTCCGCTGGAGAAGTGCTGCCACCACAGCAGCACGTGCAGGAACAAGGCAGGAGCAATGGCACTTACTTGGCACCTTCTGGTAGGACAATCTTGACAGTCAGGGAGTCTGTGACTTGCTCATCAAACACATGGTCCACAAACCTCATTTTCAGGGCATACTGATCACCTAAGGGAGGGCAGAGCAGGGGGTTACAGAGAGCAAGGGGTGACCCTGAAGCTCAGCTCCTCACAGGAGTGAGGGTGCACTGTACAGCAGGGCCACCAGCTCCCTCGAGCCCATTGCACCCAGAGGTCTGCAAAAGCCTGAAGGCAGCACAGAGAAGGTGGGTTTGCACATGCCAGAAAGATGAGCCCCCAGCTCCCATTGCTGAGCTGCAGCACGGCACAGCTGCCACTTCAGTGCTGTACAGCAACCACCTCTAAACACAGAGCAAGCCCCTTGCTCCCTTCCCCCTGTGCCACCCACCGAGGTTGTAGAGGTATTCGTAGCTGGGGAGGTTGTAGCCAATGATGTAATGGGTTTTCCACCCCCCAAAGAGTGGGAAGCGAGGCCGGATCTCCATCTCCACAGAGTCATCGAGGACAAGGAGGTGGCTGGTGGAGATGTTGCCGATTTCATCTCGGTAGTAGACGTCCTGAGCAGCAGCAGGGAGGATGGTCTGTGTGGAGAGGAGCAGGTCAGTGCCTCAGGAGTTATTCCCAATGGAACTGGGAAAAGCAGCAATGGCTGTGCAGGATCAGGAAACCCTGCTCCCACGTGGGAGATGCAAAATGGCCATTCAGCTGCACTGAGCAGTAAAACTGTGCTATTATAAGCCATGAGCCACACATAGCAGCAATGAGCTGCTAGCCCCAAAATCACTTGGCCTCTAAATGGATGCGCTTCCTCCAGCCCCATTTCCAATAGCCCAGACAGCGAGGGAGCCCATCCTGCCCACCAGGACAGCAATTCCCTCTCTGCTCCAGCCCCCTGCCCCATGGAACCTGCTGCTGCCTTTGTGCTCAGCAAAATGAGAGTTCTCTTTGGCCACACCACCCTAGAGAACAACACCACCAACCCTGGAGGCTTCCAGCAGTGAGAAAGGGTTTGGTGCAGATGAAAACACAAAGCACTTCTCACATCTGGCCAGCAGAGCCACAGCTTGAACTCTCCGAGTGCTTTGTGAGCAAGGACTGAATGGGTCAGCTTCCAACTAATGCGGCTCAGGATATGCTGAGGAGGATACGACAGGGAAGGCAGCTCTGAAAGCAAGAGGGTGTGGACAGAATGAATGGCCCTTGGACAGTGGAGGATGGAAAGCAGAACTGTCTGCACAGGGATTAAGGGGTTTAGAGGGTCCCTGAGATCAGGGGGGAGCCCGCAGGGACACCACCTGCCTGGGTATAGAGTTTGTTTGCCCAACAGATGTGATGGAACACGTAACCTCCTAATTCTACCTCCAGAAGCTATTCCTGCCTAGCGCAAGCCCTCTGAAAACGGATCAGAGCTTTAATGCGCCCTCATTGCTTGGGTATGGCAGCAAAGAACAGGACAAGTCCATGTCGTCCCCTCTGGGGATGCAAGAAAGGGGGAAGCCACAGCAAATAGAAAAGCCATGTTTCAGTAAGCATGCAAAATGCCAACCTTAAAGGACTTGACCGAGGAGATGCCGCTGTCCGGCTGGCGCTGATAGTCGTATCTGGAGAAAGGCCCCTTCAGCACTGCTCCTGTGTGCTTCAGATCAACCGTCTCCTCCACCGCGATGTTCCCCCAGTGAGACACCTCGATGACCCGCGTCATGCTGGTGATGGTCAGGAACGGGCTGTTGTTTTCATAGTGCACCTTCAGAGTGTCCTGGCAAGGGAGCACATGAACTATCAGACCCGAAGGAAGGAGCAGCTTCCCCTTACAATTATCTTCCTGTCCTAGAGAGGAAGCTCCCTGTGACAGCCTCACAGAGGTGAAGCTGAGTGCACAGGAAGGTTTGAGCTCACACAGGGCACTGGGTACCTGGGGTGTTCTCTCACATCTGGCTGAGTGAGAACAATGAGGGATCCAGATGTGCAGTTTTCCCCACTTCAAACACACCCCTGCCAGGGCCATGCCCAAGCAGAGGTCAGCTATCACATGTGCACAAGGAGTACCTTGCTGGAGCAGGTGCTCCCACCTCCATGCCAGCTCACTCAGGTTTGACCTGTGCCTCTCATACAAAAGCCTCTGCTTCCCCCTCCCCAGGTTCAGATCCACAGGTGCCCCCTTGGCAAGTTGCTCTGTGCAGAGCCACCCCTCCCTGCACAGACAGGTACCTGGCTGTAGGGAGGAATGTCCTTGAAGGGGCCATACTCGATGGTGTCTTCGGTGCGGGAGGGGTTGCCCAGCTTGGTGTAACTCTCCACGTTCCTGGAGGCCAGCTTGATGCGGGTCGTCTGGCTCTTGGTCAAGTATGGGGAGTAGAAATAGTGATTCCCTTCAAAGACCACAAACTGCTTCTCGCTCTGGGTGATGTGAGTGGGGTAGGGCTGCAGGACGTGTGTGAAAACCATCTCCACAGACACCCGGACCTTGGCGCCCGGGCCCAAAGGAGACGGCAGCTTCACGGAGAAGAATTTCCCACTGGGAGAGGGAAGAAGAGGAAAGTCAGGAGAGATTGATCTGCCCTGGGAGAGGGCTCAGATCCAGCCCCTGCGGATGGATGGAGCACAGCTAGCACACAATCACGCACTGCCTGGGGTTGGAAGGGGCTTACAGCTCCCCCACTTGCAGCCCCCATGTATGCCTGTGGCTCCTCCAAGGTGCACGGAGGTCCTGGCCCAGAGAGTGTGCTTCCTCTGGACTGGGGAGGCTGCACAGGGTGAACTGGGTCCAGGACTTACAGCCTCTGCTTCACAAAACCACTGGTGCCCAAGAGCACTCAGGATCTCTCTGTAATTGCCACTGCCAGGCGTTTGAGACCTCAAAAAGAAGCAATGGGTAAGAGCATGATCACAGCTGCAATGCTTCCCTTACCTATATCCCTTAATAAAGGGACAAGGCGTTACTCAAGGCACTGAGTACAAGCCTAAGCACGGCGGAGAGCCCTTGAGCTGCATTTAAGAGAGAGCTTCTCTGCCTTGCTCTCATTCAGCTGTGGGTGGCTGTAAAGATCAGGTTATGTGCTGCTGGTGCTGGGCTCAGGGCAGATCTAAACCCGCATGTGCCATCACCCAAGGAAAGCGCATCCGAGGGAGGGGAATGGGCTGCAGGGATTGGGTCTGGCTGCTCGTGTGCCCCGGCTCTGCAGCGCCCAGCATGCAGCCTGAGTACAGGATGGATCCTTCAGGGCCCGAGGCTGTGTTCCTGCTGCACGCCGAGGATAGTGCTGGGACCCCCACGCACAGCACTAGGTATTGACTCACCCTCTGCCCTTAACTTTGGTCTCTCTCACTTCCAAGGTGTTCTCCTCCTCTTCCTCACCCTTCACCTGTCCCAAAACAACAGACTGATCAGTGTGCAGCTGGGCAGAGACTTAACGTGCCCGGGGTAAGCTCCATGGGGCTCCCAGCCGCTCTTGAGGGGCACGACCCCGGTAAGTGCCAGCTGATAGAAGCCAAGCCCCTTTTGTAGCGTTCCCCGTTACCGGACCCTGCGGGGTGCTCGGTGCGAGGGCAGACACGGGAGGAGCAGCTCCTTTCGTGCTCCCTATAGCGGGATCAGCGCATACCCCGCTGTGCTCAGAGGGACAAGCCTGCAGGTCCTTACCTACAC
>JBAFWW010035507.1:0-11822 GCA_036873685.1 Agapornis canus | reverse complement strand
TCAGGTTCTTAAGATGGTCTCAAACCAGATCCTCTCCTGCAGTGGGCCCAAGGTCCTCATTCTCTCACTCCCTGCATCTGCCTTCCAAGACTTGGTAAGTCACATGAAAAAACAATGAGGTGGCTGGTGACAGACAGCATGGTTTCACTGAAGCCATGACACAAATAAGTGTTTCTACATCTGGTCAGTTTTATGAAAAATCACTTAGTCAAAATGGAGTACAAGAACAAGGAAAGAGAAAGAAAAATATGTTAATTAAAGTAGACTGAAAATATGGGATATATAATACACAGAAAAGAAGCATAAAGTCAGCATCAAGTTTTGAAATTTCATGTTAGTTTCCAAAAAATACAAAACTGCCTTTTTTATGGAGTCTATAAATGAAATGAATTTTGCCATTGACATTAAAATCCGTATCAGGTCTAGCACATGATGTGTATAACAGAGACATGAAGCTGTAAAATTAAGAGTGAGCAGTATTTCAATAGAAGTTTGGTGAGTTCAGGCAAAAAGACTGAACATCAAATGGAATTGAAAAATTCTGTTATTATGTATTGGGTTTTGAGGAAAGAGCTTTTACATACAGCTAAGTTTAGAAGGTAGGTGTCATCTTTATACCACTCATCTCAATTCTTTTTTTCTGAGAGATCCTTTCTTTCTGTTACTTCACACCCAGCATGCAACCACACAAGATGTGGAATATATAGGTTTTCTAGACAATTTCTTTAAACAAATTCGAAGTAGCAGGAACACAGAGATAAGCCTTATAAGTAAGTGAACCAAGAACTCTTTTCATGTTTTAACCCTTACAAAGCCTCCATTTACATTTGAACACATCATTCATGTTCCTAACACCTGAGCAGGCTAAAGAAGATAAAAGAATAGCTAAAGGTTATAAAAGCACAGCAAAAACTAAACTGCAGTTTGTAATTTAGTTGATAGACAAAACAGAACTGTTCCTTTAAACCTAAAGATATTCCTGGTGAGGTGTGGAGGAAAAGGCAGAGATAGTGCAATGACAGTGTTATGGGTTGGACTTGATGATCTTAGAGGTCCCTTCCAACCTAGTGATTCTATGATTCTGTGATCTCTGCCTTTTGCTCCATTGTGTGAAAATGTAGGTATCTCATTTGTTATGACTTCAGAGAAAATATGTTAAAATTTGTTGCCACCCTGAAAGAGTAATTCTTTGATACAAGCTATTCTATTTACTCCAAGAATTGTCAGCATTTAATCCAAATTGATTGCCAATATTTTCAATCCAAAAGTGATAGTCTAACTGTGACTAACCCTGAATCTACTGTTCCCAAGATGTTAATTTTCTCTACATACAGACAATGCCGTCAGTCAGGGCTTGATTCCTACTCCAGAGAAAATGCACTTTGAACTAGAGAGGACTGTTAACTGCTTCAAAGGCCACCATAACAAGGAAGAAATGAGGAGTTGTGCCATATTATTTATGTATGTAAGTCAATTTGCCTAAGGCATTTTAGCAGGAGGTCAAAGGAAGACGGGGTGATTAAGATAAATAGGTTCTCTCTAACATATAACAAGGTTGGACTGAGAAAGATTAGGGCACAACCTGTGCCTGTCATTAACTCAAGAATACTATACATTTTCTCCCTACTGTGAATGATATCCAGCCTTCTATAACAACTCTTTTGAAAACTGTTTCCCCTGCTTTGATGGATGTTTTCATCCACATCTTACTGGTTTCTTCTGTTCTTAATTTTATTCAATTTTATTTCATTTTAGGTTTATGGAATTCTTTGAATTCTGGACAATGAATTTCATAGGGGGCATTTCCAGAAAGGCAGACTTTTGAATAGTATCCTATGCTATTCTATTCAGAATTGAAAAGACAAATCAATAGCTATAAGTTGTACAGTCTATTATTATTTTGAATACAATTGGTTCTTGCCTAAGAATATTATAAGTAAGTAATTCATTTAGATTTATTTAGGTATGAAAGGATTAGATATAAAGGCAAAATTCAGTTGCCTTACAAGACCAAAAGTGAGCTTCATTAAAGGAAGATATTACTATGCCATAACTGTGGAAACACAGTTTCACTATCTTGAAAATTAATACAGTTTCTCACAATTAGAAAAGTAAATGTGGGACCTTTACAATTTAAACAGTTCAATCTGAAAACTCTTATAAACTCCCAAGTGTTTAGGTGGCAAACATTTTTTTGTTTTGCAGCTTGCTATTGCAGTGTTATTTTCTGTGTGCAACATATTCAGATATCCAATATACTAATAGCAATACTAAAATAAAACAAGATGATTTTTCTTCCTTTGCCAGCCTCCAGGCCTTATAATACACCCTCATTAGACAAAAGAGCTTGGGTTTTGAGACAGGCATGTGTTGAAAAGGTTATGCTCCAATTTCACTACGCAAGAGCTAAATAAACGGAATGCTGGCCTGGTAGTTCTGTGGAGTTTGCTTTTCAGGTGCCAGAAAAAGAAAAAAATTACCAACTTTGGAAACCACCTCACTTTTAAGAGGTCATATTTGTTGCTGCACAACCCTGTATGAGTTCATTAACCATTTTGATTGTTGAGGTCAGCACGTATTTTCAACTTGGGGAATGACTGTCAATATAGAATTAGAATGTTTCTATTGCTTCTCTGAAAATGGACAAGTATCTTCAAACATGAACAGCTATATTTTGACATTTTAGATTAAATATAGAAAATTACATACAGGCATGTAGTTCTCAGAAGTGCTGAATATCCAAAACTTACTAGTTCAATGGGAGCACTTGTGCAAGAAGGAAGTGCTCTATGAAGCTAAAATGTAATTTATTTTTAATAGTATTCTTCATGCACCATGGCACAAAATCCTTTCCAAGAAAGGCAGACTTCTTCCCTCATTTGTAACACCATAAATTCAACACTACCATGAATTTAAAGATAGAAAAGAGAGATTAAACTTAATCCTAAATGTTTAAAAAACATTATAATGATTCTAATAAACTAAGGTTTCAGATATAGGATAGAATAATAGCAAGAATGAGAAAATTTTCTTGATTGTGATGCAAGTGCTAGAGTTTATGTTAGTTTCCCTGTTTTTTTTCTGCTTTATTATTTGGTGGCTGAGATAATCTGTCATTCCCTTGTGATGGCTGATCACTTTAGCTAGTCACCTTGGAATGTTATTATATGCTAGTGTCAGAGTTCTTAGGAATTCTGCTAATGTCAGGACCCTGAGGGCACCCCAAGCCCTGAGTGTGCCTGCTCAGCCACCCACAGAACACCCCTCACCTGCCCACTTCCAAGACCTCACATCAGCACCCCCGGGTCATCAGCTCTTGCCCAAGTGACGACACAGCAGGGCAGATCTCCAGCTCCCCACAGTCCTGCCCTGCCTGGTCATTTGCCTCACTAAGTCAAAAAAACACATGGGCTCATGTGCCAGCCAGGCCTCAGTTCATCCTCAGGGCCCAGAGCTGGGCCAGCCTGATGCTCCCCTAGCTTCCCTGCTCCTGGCTGGGGGGTGGAATTAGCCCAAGCTGCCAAGCCCTGCCTCATGGGGCCCCTCCAAAGGGAGCCTCAGCAGACTCAGCTCCCAGGAGGTGCACTGAAAGTTTTCTACTCTGTTTTAGCGCAAATCTCAATAAACAAGTATGTAAAGAACAATCATGGTAGCCGGCATGCAGTATGGAAAGTATATGTGGAGGAAGTTTTATACCTAATTCCTACATACAAAGTAAAAAAGAGAGAAATGGCTGTAGGCTTTTATTCAGTAGGTCTTCTAAGCAGACAGAGAAAGTTTGGTGTTTGTCTGAAATTTGGGGATTTCTTGGTTTTGTTTTTCCCTCAGAGCACAAGAACTCAGACTTCATTACCTTCTAATTAATTTTGGTTCTGCCAGCAGAAGGCATGAGGAGGCAAACTTTGATCGAACTTCTGGTCCATGGTTGAAGCCTCTTCAACCATAGGTGCTTTATCACCTTGTGTCTAATGCCTTTTACATCCATGTTTTATCAGTGTGTTACTAGACATGTCTTTGCCAGACTATCTAATAAAAGACATTTGGCATGTACCCAGAGAGGTGGAAAGCTTTGTTGATATAAATCAAACTTCTGAAGCATCTAAGAAGAAAACTGTTGATACCAGCAGAAGCCAAGGGGAACCACAGCTTGCAAACTGGGATGTTTACATTTTGAGGACAATAAGATGATTCTGATAAATCTGTATGCTCGAAGGCAGGTGCATTTGGTGCATAAACTTTGCTTTTCCAAAATTAATGAGACTGTTATGCACATCTTGAATCTGATAGACATACAATCCATGTATTCCTGCTTTTAAAAGAAAAGATGAATTAAAATAATTTTAATGAATTTAAAATAATTTTAGTAGGGACATATGCCTCATAAATTACAGACTGAATAGGAAAAATAATTTCTAAACCAGACTTTAAAAGAGAAATTAAAGCAGAATAATGTTCACCAGTTTGTTACTAATAATACAGTGAAAGCCTACCATCGCAACATCTTTTAGTAAGACACTAAAGACTAATACGTGAATATATTTTACATCATGTAACACCTGTTTTGATTTATAACCACAGCCTCCACAAAACTGCCAGATCTAGACCAACAAAACTGAAGCCTTAAACTCTGAAGGTTTGTAAAACCATGTACACACAATGGTTTAAAATTAAAGAAGCTCTATGCCTTCTCCCTTCAGAAATTAGGAGCACAAGATGTCTAGAACAGAAGTAAGATTCCATATCAATCAGCTTAATGAAAGAAATTATGAAAACGAGTTTATGAAAGAATTATTTATGATATATGAAATCATGAGGAAGGAGAAAGGGAACAAGATACACATATACCACATCATAGGTTGCAGTCACAAAGCTAGCAAGGGAATATTTTACCCCTAAGAATTCCAGGAAGGAAACTCCAAGGAGGATACTACTCTAGAAACTTTCAGGAAACTCACAGCAAAGGGGAAAGGAGGAAAGAATTGGTTGGTATAGTGGTGTTTCTGGAATCCTTTGCCAAATAAAAAATTTCCTTGGCTGCCCAAGAAGAAATATTCTGGTGCTGCCCTGGTTTGCCTCTATTGGGGGTGCACATTGTCCAGCACTTTCTGAACAACAGGTCCAGGACACTTAGATCTTTTCATGTGGTCTACCACTTCTGTATTAAGTTGTTCCATTGGAATCAAACTTCATCTCCCTTTTTCTACTTCACATTTGACAAGGTTTATTGAAGAGGTCTGTTATATAGCTTGGCTCCTTTGTTTCCTGTTAAGCCTTGACTTTGAAAATTCACTAATTTCAGCATCCAAACAGTTGAAAAAGTTAGTCCTAGTGTCTTCCCAGGTAATGATTGTACCCTTGCCTATCCCTTCTAGTTTCCAGATATCAGGTAAATTCTTTTCATGTGTTCTATCACTAATTCACAGAAAACCCTGGAAATGGGCAAGTTTAAAACTTAGAAAGAGGATAATAACCCCTCCAGCTTACTTCACCATCAGCTTTTTTCTTTTGAATGACAACCTCTTACTCTCCAGGTTTTTAATGAATTTGTGACAGCTTTTCAACACATATATCTGGCGAGACATTAAGAGAATGTTCTCTTTCAAGGTATTCAGGGCAATACAGAAATGTCTTTTATCAGGTCATCAAAACCAGTTCAAAGCACAGCTTTGCTCCATCTGGGGGAAAGAGATCAACGGCTCCAAGAGGGATAGGAACTATTCAAACAGCAGGACATCATACTCTTGCTCCTGCCTCTATAGCAATGCAAGGATATTGGGTCAACTAATCTGTTTTTACTGATTAATGCTGGCTTTCTTAGTATGTAAATAGAAAGCTGCTTTTGCAGGAAAAAAACCTGTTCTTAGCATAAAGATTCAGGAGATTATTGTTTAAATTAGCAAACAGGTACCCATGTGGTGGTACGGTAGCATCTTTAGACACTTCTAAGAAAAACACGTCTTCCCATGACAAATGTGTCTGAGGGCAAGATTTGGAACAGAGTTATAAAGAATATTACTCTTTTTGTGTCAAGATTGATGTTGCAGCTCTTCCTACCACTAGAAAAAAAAAAAAAAAAAAGGACTCTAAAAAATTTAAGATCCCTATGATATGTATACTTAGAAAAAAACTTTCTCAGTTTTGCCACTTCACAAGCAGAATTCATCAAATAACAGATGAGAGTCATATTTGATTTTTTTGGGGAAAAAAGAATTTACTGTTAGGACTTCAGTCAAGTTCCCCACAAATTTAACAAAAAGACATTTACAGAAAACTTTCTAATACCTTAGTTGTAAGAAACTATAAAACATACAACAGTAAGAGAACATAACTGGTAACTCCAGGAGATATTTCAAAAAACTACCCTTCCAATTGCTAGACAACCCTGCAAAAACAGCAGTAAAAGGGTACTTCCAGCACTTCTTGGTGACCAAAAACTGTAGGGGCTGCTGCTAAGTTTTCCAGTAATTGCCTATTTCCTATAAATCACCCATGGCATCTTAAGAAGGGGTATGGTTCCTCTAGTCCTTTTCTTCTTGTTCCTGGCGGTGGAACACTGCTCTATCAGAGCCTTTTTAAGGATGGCACCATATGGACTTACAACAGAGACCAACAAGAATTTGCTCCACACCTAAAAAATTACTTTTCTCTGTTAGGTGCATTTAGTGTGATACATTTAAATTTAAGGCAAGGATTCCCCCCTGACTGTGAGTAACTGTAGGCTTTGGATCCTGACAGAATTAATGCTGTGATTTGTTTATCAAATGCAAATTTACCTGTCAGTTCACCTAAGTGGTCATCCAGCTGATGGGTACCAGCTTTCTATAGAATTTCTGAATATCAAGGCATCTGTGTCATGATGGTAAAGATCATGCAGATCATAGAAGAGAAAGCTAACACTGCAGCTGGAGTCACACTACATTTGGCATGCTTCCACAAGGCAGTGGACAAAAGAAAATTGACAGGTGTACAATGTGACTTTTCCTTTCCAGATGAGTGTGTTCCCACAAGGGAATGTGTTCCTTGCACTAGCAATCTTTATGGGGTGCAGAAGATGAAAGATCTGGAAGGGCATGTCCTGTTCTTCTTTCCCAATCAGCAACATGGTTAGAGACTCCAGAGATCACAAAGTGCAGTGTGGTCTCTGCTTCTGCTGAAAATGGGAACCCTATCCCTGTGAAACAAAGTTTGCCTCCCCATGCCCTCTGCTGGCAGTACCAGAATAAATTAGAAGTGGATGAAGCCTGAGGTCTTGTGCTCCAAGGAGAAAACAAAACTAAGAAATCCCCAGATTGGAAACCAAACCCAAACCCTTTTCTGTGAGATTTGCAAATCTCACAGAATCACACCTTTACTAAGCATGCAAGCTCATGTTTTGGCTCTGGACACCAAGTGCAGCACAATGAGTGTCTGCACAGGAAGATTTCTGTGGCACTTCAGCAAGCTCTGCCTCTGTCTCTCCATAACAGCCTTTCAGTGTGATACTGCTAAGGTACCATCCAGCAGACAAATTATTTTCCTTTTTTTCTATTGTCACAACAGGCAAACTGTTTTCCCACTTCAGACCACAGATGCCTGAAGGAAAGTTGTCCTCTAACTACTAATATTGTTTTGCTGCATCTATGTATTTCTAGTCAACAGCTGCTAGATATCATTGGGAAAAGAAAGCTGTTACTCAATAACAAATAATTTCTGTCCTTTTCTGTCTTTTGTGTTAGTCCCTGAAAAGGAGCAGAATTGTCCCTGGAAGTTGTAGGTAGGCCATCTTCATGAATATTGGTTTGATTTTGCTGCATTTGTACTTGCACATTTGCAAAGGGATTTGGGGTGGTAATGTAGTTAATTTCTTCATTTGGTTGTTCTCTTCTGTTAGATAATGCTTTTAACCTAACTTGGTCAACCCTGTTGTAAGAATGTGCAGGAGGATTTTACTGATAGGGTGGCTGCTGTCACTCCCATGGCCCATTTTAGAGGAAGTATGCTTTGAAAGAGCTTAAGTCAGCTCTACAGCCATCCTGTGAAGGTCAGCCAAGGGCCACTTCAAATGAGACAGGAATGGCTACACATGGTATCCTTATTCCATAACTGCTCAGAGAAGCCTGTGGAAAATTGGTTTTGTACAAAACTGTGTTACTGGAAAGAGTAGGTCAGGAAATAGTCAACATTCTGGGCATTTTTCTCTGTCTCACTGAAGAACTACCTAGATGAAAAGAAGCTGGAAAATGAAAAATGCTGCACATGGGAAAAATCTTTTATTCCCCTATCGTTGGTTGTTAGCTCCCACCTTCCCAGAGGAAATATCAGGAAAGAGTGAAAGTGTTGATCTAGCAGTAGGAGAAATAAAAGACAACAACTAGTGGTCAGAGTTTTAGATAGGAGAGTAAATATGCTCATAGTGGATTTCAAAGTCTTTCTGCTCAGAAAACGCAAGCAATGCACAATACAATCACTCACCACCCACTGACTGATACCCAGCCCAAGCCAAGCAGTGACCTGCTCCTTTTGGATAATTCCCTCAGTTTATATACCAGGCATGACATGCTGTGGTATGGAATACCCCTTTGGCTAGGTTGGGTGAGTTGTCCTATCTCTGCTTCCTCCTGGCTTCTTGTGCCCCTCCTCACTGGCAGAGCTTGAGAGACTGAAAAATCCTTGGTTGGAGTAAACATTACTTAACAACAGCTAAACCATCAGTGTGTTATCAGCATTAAACTCAGACTAAAGCCAAAGCACAGAACTGCACCAGGTACCAGGAAGAAAATTAACTCTCTCCCAGCCAAAACCAGGACAAAGCCTCAGACTTAATCTTTTGCTCTTCTTCATTTGCATGTCAGTGATGCTAAAAAAAAATGTTATACTGTTGATGTTACAATCTAAATATAGTTCTTAATTAACTGAAGTCTGATATTCAATAAATTACAATTTTTCTCCTGGAGCTTTTTGCTATTAATCATGATTTTAGGGGATAAAAGCATAACATAGTTAATGATTCTAAGAATACTGTGACTATGAACTTAGAGGTAGCCTTTTCTTTTCCTGGATCCTATTAACATAGTTTCCTATTCAGGAGCACACAGTTACTTTCTCCTGAAGCCTTGATCTTACTAAGCATAGATTGTTTAGTTTGGGTAGAAATTAACAGGTTTCTGCATCATTCCAGGAAATACAACTGATGGACAGAGAGTACCATAGTAGTTTTATCCTTTCATTCAAAAATTTATTTTTCTTTTTTTTTTTTTTTGGGAGAGGGATCTCTTCCCAGTCCTAGTTTAGTCATGACAAAAAGATAAAGCCCTGCAGAACACAATTTGGAAGACAGAGGGAAAAATACAAGACACAGGATTTAAGTTCTTTCTACCATTGCCTCCTTTTCAAGTTGTTATATTTCATATAGCAGACAGTGCAAAATCTGTTACTGTCAAAAAACAACAAAACCAGAAGCTGTCCAGGCAATTCCAGATAAATTTAAAAATAGCTGCAGCTGCATTACAAGAACTGCCATGTATTATGCTGTTGAGCTTTCTGTATTTAGGGAAGCTGCAGTTCAACCTTCTTGCAAAGAATGAACCTCATCCTGAGGAAACCACCTTCCTCATCATCTTATTTTATGTATCAGACAGAAATGCTATCCCACATTCAGTAACCACAGGATTTGAATTTAGAAGGCTCCCTGCTCCTATAAATTGTTTAACTTGGAGTAAAAAACTGGAACAAATTCATTGAGCTTAGTTGTTATGGAGGGCTACGATAGGAATAATTTCTCTTAAGGTTGGTATCCTGAAGGCTTTAAATTCAACTGTTAGAACTTTGGCTTGGATTTATTAGCTTACCAGACAGACAGTGCAAGGGATGAACTAAGAATGAACCTACCTATAAAGGATATGTGTAACTACGTACAGGAGAAAGCGAAATCTTGAGTGAGTACGGAACATGCGCAGCTACAAAAGCAGCATGCATTTCTAATGTTGGAATAAAACAAATCATGAAGTAATGGCTGTTGTAAAACTGGACTTTTCTGGGGAAAATAGTCTCTCCATATACTTTGATAATGTGAACACATTACAGTGCTGATTTATTAATAAAAAAATGTGAACTGGATTTTTAAGGAAGTCTTACACATTGAGCTAAGGGTCTAAATGAGAATATAAGCCACTTCACTCTTTCTAACATGTATGTTATAAGCCCATGTGTGTTATTTAAATCGGGAAAAAAGGAATTCCAAGAGGAAAAAAGAAAAAGAAACCTTGATTTCTTGAACAGCTATGTCATGCTTTTCACTCAGCAAATGATTTTAAAATATTTAACTAAAAAAAAGAAAAGCTACACAAATTCCAAATGGACATTATTGCAACAATCTAGACCTCTAAACTGATTTTATGCTTCATAGATTTTTTCCTATAATTGTCTATAACTATATAAACACAAAATTTGTATGCATGTACTGAGGAAAAAAAAAAAACCCATACTGTTATTATTTTCTATCTAAGGAGCAAAGGTTTATAACTAGGCTGTCAATGTAATGTAAGAGCTTACTACATAACAGGTTACAATATGTGGATAGCATCATTAAAAAAAAAAATAAATCTATTTACCCCATATGTTATTACTACTGTCAGTTAATAAAACGCAAAAAACATTTTCTATAATGTGTTGCATGTCCACTCTTGGACAATTTATTGACATCTTTGTGAAAGGTAATGGCAGTATGGAAAAACAGGATGACAGTCACTCTCTGGCATGTAATAGGAATCTCTATCATTAAGGACCCTTGCAGCAGTATCTTCTGTTAGGTAATACAGGTTATAATTCCCAGTCTGAATTCTTATATCCAGTGGGCTTGTTACTGTATAAGGGCTCATCATTTGCAAGATTCACTGTTATTGTTTATCTTAAGTGATATACAAAATATCTTTTAATTATCTTAAGTATACACTAAATAACTGCTCCCCCAAGAGCACCAAGAGGCCTTAATTGCCTTGAACAGTCTTACCTGAAATCCATACCCACACCTTCTGCCCCTAGAGACCCTGGGCACCCACTATTTGTCTGAAGGAAGCTGCAGGAGTGCTTGTTCTCTGTCTCATCTCCAGCGCCACTCCCTGAACAGACCTTGGAATTTTTAACTTCCCTACCTCTGGTCCCATCTCCCTACATGGGCTCTTGACCTGATGTATTACTGCTTCTCTGGACTGTTGGCAGATCCTGTTATCAGTGGCTCTTCTTACCAACCCTGTTGACACCCTGAGAAGTGAGGTTGTTCCCCTGCCTCATTCCTGGTCTTGGAGCAGCCCTGATTTTGCTAATCCCTGGCTAACTGAAAAGGAGTAAGGAAGAAATAGGTAAAATTAATCTCTGGCAGCTGTTTTTTCTTTTTGAAACTGTTCAGAGGACAATTCTTAGGTGTATGAACTTTTTTTATGTGAAAATATACAGAGGAAGAGATTAACAATGTACAGTTTGACACCTAGGTAAGAACTGGTCATTGTAGGGTCCCTTTAATGTCAACAAAAAAAAACCCAAAAAACCCAAAAATGTACCATGCAGATTCCTACCTACCTAGATAATTTTAAATAGCTACCTTAAAGTGGTTAATCATGCTGTGAATCTGAAAGCTCATACTCTTGAAGAAGTTCTTGAAATTAGAAAGATTAGGTTAAGTGTAGACATGTATGTCATAAACAGCAAGGTATGATTTCATACTACATACCACTCCCACAGGAGGATGAGGAAGATGAGCCTTGCACACAACCTTGTACACAAAACCAAAGACATGTTCCAAAATTTTGAAGGAGAAATATAACAGATTTTTCTTTCTTTTTTTTTTT
>JBAFWW010035504.1:12402-30024 GCA_036873685.1 Agapornis canus | reverse complement strand
ATATTTTAAATTTATTGGGGATAAAAATTCCCCCAAACCCAAAAAATTTTTTTTAAAAAAAATTTAAAAAAAAAAAAAAGGAAAACAAAGGTATGAACAGAGCAACACGATGATACATAACCTGCAGAGCTAAAAAGAATTAAATTCTACATGGTCATGCCAGGATAATAGTGCTTGCAGCTTGTAACTTCAATAGATTCTGCTATTGCTAATGTAATAAAGAAATGATGATGATCTCTTCTGAGCACACAATAGCAGAGCAGGAGGTTGTCACACAGTCCTTCTGTGAGATGCAGGGAAACCACCACTGAGTTAAACAAGCAGCCACAGGTACTTTAGTGATCACGCTGTGGACAGTGGCATCATCTCTTGGACAGTGTTATGCAGCTACACTGATCTGTGACTTCCATAAGCACCTTAGGAACTGTAGCACATTTGAAGGTTTATGATTTTGTGGTGAAATGCATTCAGAAAAAATGAAAATTCCTAATGAACTGCAAAACTGCAGTGAATATCAGAGCGGTGACTTTCACCAAGAGGGAGATTTAGTATCTCAACTAAAATAAAATGGTAAAAAGTAATGGAAAAATCTTCTAGACAATGAGGTCCCCAAAGTTTAATTGTTTTACAATATAATTAGAACTTCTGGGGGATTGCAAAAAAGAATCATAACTTTCTTAAACCTCCAAGCACTTTGGCATTCCATTTTTTTATTTTCTATAAACCATCACATGCAGAGATGAAATACAACAAGCAAAACCAGTACCTTCATAAGGCTAATTTGCTTACAGAAGGTTAATTAATGATTACTTGATTACTAATGCTACAGCCACTCCCACTGATAGATTTTCAGAATGTTTCACAGACATTTTTAGGAATAAAATGTCTATAGTGAGATTAGAACTCCCACCCCATGGCCCTGTTTCTGTTGTGAAGGATCCTTTCCAAACCCAGGGTACCAAAACAGATGTGGATGATTGTCCATGCTAGTCACTTGGCCTGATTAAGCTACAGGACACCATGATTTTGTGTGGGATTAATTTAGCAGATAAAACCTATTTTGGTCTCCACCACAGGCTTTATTCAGAGAGATGTAATGACTATGAAATGGCATGGATTGTGGATAGTGTTTTCAAAGCAGAGGATTGTTTGCTGACCTTTAGGAACATAATAAGCATGAAAGAGGGCTACTTGAAGGAAAGGAATATAGATAGCTATGGGTAGGCTGGAAGTGCCTGCTGTAAACTGTTTTCCAAGCATGTAGTCTAACTTGAAAGAGATTTTGTTTAAAAGAATAGTGCTTTTTTTTTTTTTTTTTTTTTTTTTATTGATATAGAAATCTTCAGTGCATTAAGGTTGAAAGCTTACATTGAATGCAACTGGGGAAGGCATGCTTGTGTTAGTGCATTGGTGGATCTTTCTGAAACAAGTCATCTACATAGAACCAGGCTGTCAAGTGGCAATACAGCCTGACTTTGCATCCAGCTTCCTTTTCTTAGGCATATGGGGACAATCTTTCACTGTAGGAGTGTATTTTTGAGCCCGAAAATGAGAGATGCAACTCTTACTGTAAAGAATTCTTAAAAAAAGAATTACTGTAAGAATTCTTACTGTAAAGTAAGAATTATTCTGAACTAATTAGGCCTCATATCCTACTATTTGTAAGTAAAAGCTTATGAGTATCTGAATAGTGAGGTGTGGGTCCATAGATTGTCTTGAAATCACCCAGATAAGGCAAATAATGCTTTTTTTATATGTATTGTTTCTTGTGAGAAAATGCCGTGCTAAAGCTGCAATCCACAACAGAGTAGTAAAGCATCAGTAAAAATTTTCCTGACAAAAATCTGCCAGAGTCTTACTCAAAACCCAAACATTGCTTTTGGCTCAAAGTTGTCCCACAGGGTCTTGGCTAAAACAGCAGAGCTTTTTAATTATTCTGAAATTGATTTATACACAGATTTATGCAGCTGGGAATTTCTCAGTTCTCTGGACCATGACAAGCAGTTGAATTCTGAGTAATTACTTCTCTTCAACCAGCATTCTGAATGAATTGGGTTAATTTCTCCTTGGTCTGAAGCAAGTGTTTATACAAGTATATTTAACATTTGAGACAAAATTCTCATTTTTAAAGTGGAAGACTAGAAAAACTAATGTTCCCAAGAGGTCACATGGTAGCTGTCTGTGGGTTTCTTGGAAAATCTAATTGGCCTTTGTCATTGCCATAAATGTTAACTATATGGGATACCCATTGTAATTTCTGAGGTAAAGTTTGCCAGGTATTACACTGACATGTAACTTGGAAAAGCTTATAAGCATAAAAGACTGTATGGATAGAGGCAGCACATAGTTAAAAGGAGTATTTTACTTGTATATTTTGGCTTATTTAAAACTTGAATTCAGAATTGAGCTCAACACAGGTCTTCTGGGAGACTGAGCTGAACATATATAGCTGTCACTCAGAAAGAAAATACTCTTCTGTCTGATAGATAATGATGTAAGAATTTGTGAAGCAGATTTTTAGAATAACTTTTTAGACAGATTCACATTTGCTGGTGCAGTCCATATACCCTGAACATCAGTAATACTTACTTCCTAGCCTTCATTCAGTCTATTGACTTATACTGTATGAATAAGAGGGTTAAGAGAGCAAAGCTCTTTACCAGCTCCCACAGATGAGACAGCATGTTTCATTCATGTGAATAGCTTTGTCTCTAGGTACATCATAGCCTGTGAAAGTCAAGAATGGTACTTACTGAACCAGGAACTATGTAGAAAATACCCCAGTGTGTTGACTGAATTCAAGCTCTTATAGAAATTTGACACTTGAAGAATACAGATTAAGGCTATACTGGCAAATTTACTTCTGGATTGTCCTCAGTTCTGATTGCTATGTTTCTTTTGATAATATTATCATGTATTTGTAGGTTTTATTAAGCCTTCTTTGTATAGACATTAATCAAAACCAAATTGAAGTTGAAGAGTGGCTGTCAAGTGTTTTTTACTGTATTACTGTATTGAACTAAGTCTTCAGCCCTAAAGTTAAAACAGAGATATTTCACCATATTAAGTATAACCCAGGATAGAATGTTCTCGTCACATGTAACACAAGTCTACCTATTATATTTAGTATATCTTGTAATAAATTGCAATTTAGTCCATAAAATCCTTTTACAATAAAGAGAAGATTTAATTCCCTGAGGAACTGATTTCTAAGTGTATGCATAACTCAATTCATTTTCAGGAGAGTTGTTTCTTTACATGCCTCTGTATCCAGAACACCTAAAACTTAAGTGTGTGAAGTTTAACATGCACTTCATCAGTTTGCTTGAAAACACACAGCTAGAAGACAGGCCAAAAAGAGGTCAAATGGACACAAGCACTTGAACTGAAAAGTTAATGACAATAAATAAATGTCGGTCTTCAATATTGCTGGCAAATATGGTGCCTACGAAGAGTGAGGGTGTGTTGCAAAGCAATGTGAGAAAGACAAAATTATCCAAACTAGCACTCTGAAAGGGCTGCTGCTATGTCAGCATGTACCTGATTTTCACATTAAACTTTGTTAATGAATAATAAAAGACCACTTAAAACTATTATAAGGTATTAAATGAATTGTATCATGCTGAAAACACTAATTTTGAAGTGTAAAATATAATGTCAGATCCTTTAGGAATTATAACTGCACCAGGTGTACATTAGAATACAAATCAAAAGAGATGAGCTGTTACAAATCCTATGAACAATACAACAATAATTAAATCAATTTCAGGGACAAAATTTTAATTAAAAGAGAACACATTGGCTCTATTGAGAAGAGAATAAAATCATGGTTTGACCTGTATGATTATAAGTAATTGTTTTGACAACCCATAATTGCACCTCAGGAAACACAGTATTTTTATGTTGTTATCACATGTAATGGTTGATGATATGGTCATTAATTTTGAGGTATATTTTTCTTTCATTTTGATTTTAATTTTCCTAAATAGCCTCCAAATTTGACACAATCTTAGCATGTACAGACTTGAGATGCTGAATTCTGATCATGTAAAATTCAGGGGTGAGTGTGGCTTAACTGCTGGACATGTTACTGGAACAACCTCCGGATATATTAACAAAGTATTTAACAGAAGCATGACTTGGTTAGCAGAGTAGAATCTGCCTTGACTCTGTTCTCTCTTTTTGAGTGTAGAGAACAGTCTGTTCTTTGCAAAACCTGAAATATCTAAATCTTGGCATGCTGTTACAGAGAAAGGAATCACTCACTGTGCATTTGCTAGAAGTAGCTCTCCTGCTAGCTGTCATGTGAAGTACCTTATATTCATTCAGATATAAACACATTGATTTAGACTGGATCTGTGACTGCTAGACTGAGGAAAGAAGACAACAAAATGAATAAAAGGAAAGCAAGAGAAGATGTAGAAGTTTAAATCAAAATCTGAAATCAAGCTGAGGACGTTCCTAACTTTCCTGTTATCACTTTTTTAAGTAGTCAGTTCCAAATTCTTCTTCCTCTTCTTTCTCTTCTTCTTTCCTTGGCTTCTCCCTTAGATATCTACTACCTTTCCATAGTTTCTATATACTCATTCTGCCTTTTGTACCGGTCTCAGTTCTTGCTCCTCTCTCGTTTGTACTCATAGCCTGTTTCCCCTGCTCAATCCCCTTATTCCCTTTTGTTTCTTTTTTTACCCCAATCTTTTCATGCCTTCCTGACACCACCACTCCTCTCTATCCCACTAATTTGTCAATTGATCTTTTGGTTTCCTCTCATTTTTCTGATTTCCTTTACTCTGAAAGATATTTTTCTCTCTTCCTCACTCTGATGTTTTTGTATTGGGTCCTTACTGCTTGTGTAACTTTTTCATCAAGCTTCTGTCTCTTACCTTCCATTTACCTGTATTTCTTTACTCCTTTATGTTTTTACTTCCTATGTCCTACAGTCCTCAACCACACTTCTTGTTCTTTAATTTTCCCCTGTATCTCCATTCTTTTGTAGAAAATGTCTTTGAAATACAGAGCAGTTTTTATCAGCACAATGATGTTGCAGACTTGATCCACTCTGTTTAAATTGTCATTTCCATTTCAGTGTATGCAGCTTTTTAGTACTAATTCCTTAAAAGTGCTAAATCTATTGTTCTGGTAGAACACTAGAGTAATGCACTGCTGAGGGGAAAGAAACCCTATCTGTAATGGAATTTTAACTTGCTAAATCAAAATCACAATGTTGGACAGATAAGTAAATAATAAGTTATTTATGTTAGCTGTCACTCTACCTTATCTAAAAAATAATTCAATAGTTCTTATACACAATTGTGCATGGCATGTATTTTGATGTGTGATAATTGTAAAGCATTATCAGTGTCAGGAACTCACATACGTCATTTTTCACTTTAATGGAGCTGAAAGTGCTGAGAACAAAGCTTCACAACAGATGCAAATCTTCTTCTGATTAATGCAAAATTTGAAGTATGTTCTGCATGAAAGAGACTGCACAGCTTTGTTTCACAGAGTCCATAAGCATATGCAGAGAAATTTGTAGCTGAAAATGAAAAGAAAAAGTATCTGTAATGTTTTGGAATTGATTAGGCCTGTATCCAACTGATTGCAGGCATTCTTTGAGTGCATTAAAATTGAGCATTCATAGAATTTTAAGTACATTGAAGCAGTTTGCTAAATATTTGTCGTAACAACATTTTCTTTCCTTCCATTTAAAAAAAAAACCCACCCTAATCTAGGAATTCTGACTCATTTTATATGTTTGCAGAGACAAAAAGGTTACTGCATTCTTGGAACATATGCTCAAACAGTTTTATCATCTGCTTCTAGCTTTCTTCATTCCTATGACCATTTACATAGAAGTGTCCTTTATCCATATGAAGTGGTAGGAAACCTCTGTTTAACAGGCTGTGGAAAATGATAATACCTACCTCAAACTGTGACTACTGCCGAACACATACGTGGGAAGAGATTTTTATGTCTGCCTGTGCAGAGTACAGGATGTCTTGGCTCTTTACACCTGATAAGGAGAGGAGTTTGTCTCATGGAGAAACGTGCCTGGATGAATTCCATGTCCACTCACTGGCATGAGCTGCAAATCCTGCTCTGCAATTCCTCTCCTTTCCCCATCAGGTAGCCTGTTACAATTATTCTTCTCCTAACACATTGCACACAAGAAAAACACTGACTAGGATGTGAAGACATAAAGAAACAATGTCAGGGCTGCTGATTTCTGTTAAATTTAATAGTAAGGTGAATGCTGAGTGGAATGGAAGGACAGAATTCTAATACACTGTCATCTGATGGAGACAGTCTCTGATGCCCATTTCAGCTATAGGAATATCAAAATGTCATACAATAGTCACAGAGAATCATAGGAATGTCTTATATTTTAGAGGATGCCATAACATGCATGCAGAATCTTGGGAACAGCATATATCTCTGGGGACCAAGATCAAGGTTGATCTGGTCCAAAATGATCTGAATCCTGAGTCTTTTTTATATACTTCTAGCACCAACTTATAGAGCTAAAAGCTTTATGCAAGGCAATTACACAGTATTGTTAAGTATCCTAACCGGACTTCTTAAGAATCACCCCACCTATTACAATAAAAAGTATAGTCAAGCCAAGTAATCTAACCTGAAAAGAGATTAGAAGGACAAGATATTGAAATTACAATGCCCCTGAACAGCAACAGATCATTGGTTTCAGTAAGAAAATTTTGGTCACTTTCACTTCATGACACATTTCAGAACTTCTTATTCTGAAATGTACCTTAAGGCTTGTTTGTCTGTTTGTTTGATTTACATAAAGTTGCAATATTTACTGTGCAAAATTTATGCAACAGTGGATTATTTTTCTCTTAAACTTTGTTATCATGGAAAAGGCACAGGAATTTGAGCCAGCTCTCTTCAGAGAATTTTCAAATACACAACACATTTTTGAGACTTTGAAAACTTGTGGGTTTGCCTCTGTACCCTTTTTCTCAAGAGACATAAGAATGTCATTTCAGAGGAATCAAATTAGTGGCCGTGTCTGCTTTCTATCAGCTCAGAATCCAGCCACCTATAGAAGAACCAGGGAGAGCAGAGATAAAGGATTTCATAGGATGTACCAAAACAGCTTTGGTTTCTCTAGTGTTGAGCACAGTTCATAAGCTAACAAGAAAAATACAACTAAATTTAGATGAAATTGTACAGAACATATTTCTGGAATTAGCATTTTGTTTCCCAAGGTGTAGTCTTGATCATAGCCTGCCTTCTCTTGTGTAGGTATGTAATTCTTTTCGGTTAGGTATGCAATCCTACATGGCCCAAGATAGTGAGCACCTTGCAGAATGCACAGATTCTTTTCTGTTTTATTTTCATTTTTTTTTCCATTAAGTATCTTGTGTCTTTTTGGCTCCAGTCCCACAAAGCTCCATAGATCAGTTCTGTTTGTGTCATTGTTTGAATTTTTACAAGATGGGGTTTTGCAAAAAATGCATGAGTCAGTTCTTTCGCACACCATTTTCACTCTCATGCAGCAAAATTAAGATGTTACAAAATGTTCCTCTCTCTGCTGTTGTTTTGTGCCTAAAATGGAGAACTACATCTCTTTCTCCTTTCATCTGTTGCAAAGATGCAAGACACCCTGAGGTTCGGGGTAAAGATTTAAAGCCAGAGGGCCAGTTTCTTCTGAGCTCAGAAATGGTTCTTATGTGTGTGACTGTATGTATATATGTATATACATGCATCCTATGGGAAATGAACCTGGAATAAAAACTTACAATGGGGTTATATGGGTTAAGGTCTGCTTTGCACAGAAGGGCAGCTTATGCACAATTTCTTGTTTCACACAGATGCATGTTTGTAAGAGTTCCTATGCTTCCTATGGAACAAGGTCATGACTTTGGTCAGTTTCTTGTCAGTGAAAATTCATCACTTCACGATTTTACCTGCTTTTGAAATACTGTCTTGGTATTTTTCAAGTGCCTTCTGCTATATACTAGATAACACACAGCTTTAAAGGTGATAATTTTGAACTTAATGACTTCCTCCTACCCTTCTGTTCTGCTTTAGATAGGAGACAGAACTGTTTTCTTTTTTTCCCTTGATTTATTGTCAGTTGATGATTTCAGGAAAGTTTCAGTTATTACAGGCACCTTGGTAAATATAAAAATATCATTGCTATATTCTCCTTGAACATAGCAAGTACCTAAACCTAGATATCCTGGGAGCACCATTTTTGATAGTTTATATTTGGAGTGGTGAAGAATTTGGAAGGTTGGTTTAAGAAACACATATTAGAAAATATGTGAAGTGCTTGGTGGAATCTCATGTCCACTGTTTTCTTGATTTATATGGGATGAACTCTTTTCTATTTTCCATGACAAATCATTATGTTGCTTTGAAGTTTTTCCCCCATATCTCACATGATCCTACGCAAGCTTTGAAAAAGTCACCAAGACAAAAAAAAAAAAATAAAAAATAATTCCAATTTAAATGACATACTCAGGGCTTAGTTTCCTCCTCCATTTGCTATGAAATCCCAGCAAAAAAAAATATGCATGAGCAGTTTTCTATAAATCTTAAGCTAAGTAGCTGTTAAACAAGAGAAGGAAAATCCCAAGGATGAGAACATGCAAATACCCTAATGAAAATACTGCTCTGTAAGGGACAGACACTCAAGGTTTTTCTGAAGTCCAAGGAATCTTTTTAAAGTTACAAAGTACCTTGGAACAGAAATACCTTCTTGAAGCATCCAGGCTGCTGCTAGGCAGCAGATCATAAATTACAGGATGCATAGATTTTCAGTCCTCACACAATTTTTATGTCTGGCAAAATAACTCTATCTGTTATATCTTGTTGCTACCCAAGAAGATTTATTGAGGTGAAAAGCACTGTATCTTTACTGAAAGAATAGCAGAGTGCACTTACTATATATATATATGTCCTATCTATAGTAGTTTATATTTGTGCAGGAGGCTTATACAGTGTATTTTTTCCTGACTTGAGTGATAAATTTTTTTGAAGTCCCCAGGAATAATGATCTGGAAAGTGTATTTTCCCCACAAGGCTTTAATAGTTTTTTTAGCCAGGGGCTTCAGGATCCCATAAATGGTGCACATTTTTAGGAGGTATATAGCATTTTTGGAGACTGACTGCTAATGCCAATTTAATTCATTATTAGATTGTTCCAAAAGAAAAGATAAAATATTTTTCCTAAACTTTTAGAGTTGTGATCTTTTTTCCCCAAAAGGTCTGAAAACAGACAAGGCCACAATGCCTTAAGATATTACCAGCCCTGTGCTCTGGATACAAATCTGATGATGCTATTCTGCACAAGCACAGTTAGTTTCTAGGGAAGAATTCCCAAGGAAGTTGTGAATCCTCCATCCCTGGCAGTGTTCAAGGCCAGGTTGGATGAAACCCTGGGTGCCATGGTTTCGTGTGAGGTGTCCTGCCCATGGCAGTGGGGGCTGGAACTAGATGATCTTAAGGTCCTTTCCAACCCTAACTATTCTATGATTCTATGGTTCTATGATTCCCCTTGTGCCTTACAATATGTTGTGAATACAATTATTATTCATAGCTGTACATATTTCCATCCTTTTCCTGTCTTAATAAAGGCTACTGAACTGATGAATTTTGGATAGGAAGAATAGGTGGGACTAATTGTTGATGTAAATATATAACATATAGCTTGCATTTGTGTTGAGGTGGTTTATATGGTTAAGTGACTTGAATAAGAACTGTGATTTTTTTTTTTTTAATTAAATTGTCCTATTTGATAAAGCAGGGTCATCGAGAAGAATAAAATATTTTCCCATCTTTGACATCTTCTCCTATTGCCTTTTTAGCTGGTGATTCTCTTGCATAGCAGTTATTTTTTGTAAACTAAACAAAATTAGAGAGAAGTCATTGAGCAAAAAAAATGAAAAGTTCTTAGCCTATCACGGTTGTTTTAACTACTAATGTAGAATTCTCACCATTCATGGAAGTATTTAGAAATGGTGTAGACATGGTGCTCAGGAACATGGTTTAGTGTTGGACTTGGCAGTGTTAGGTGTGTGGTTGGACTTGACAATCCTAAAGGTCTTTTCAAACAAAAATAATTTTATGACAGTACACAACTTATTCAACAAAACCTTGTGCATGTTTCTCTACACACATCCCCCAGATAGCACTCAGTTGTTGGTCACCATTTTAATTTTTATGCCTTCCTCAGTGTCCACTTGTTGCCATTATTACAATACATATTTTGTCATACAATGCACAATTGTACTGAAAACACTGAAAAAAAAATATGCCAAAAAGGTCTTGAAGGGATGAGAGTTTTGTGACTAGCAAATGCATTTTCTGTATTTTTCCATTTACCTCTCTTATGAAAAAATGAGAATGTTAAACAGCAGGGAAAAAAAATGTCCATGTGTAAGCTGTCTTCAGAAAGATGCTTGAATAGTTTTGCCCTGATGAGGTATTGCTACAATACATCAACAAAACACAATTTCTCTGAGGTAGTTGCTAGTCGCTAAGCACTTCAGTCTAGGAAATAATCTCTGCTTGTTTTCAGCTGAATGATTTTGGGAGTAGAATGATAGTAGGTAGGCTACAGAAGTATTCAGAATTCATTTTTAAAAATATCATTCATAAGAAAGGCAACAGTTTGAATTTCAGACAGGCTCCAAGAAAACCCATACGCATATTTAGATGAAAGACTTTTACATTTTTTTTGCATATTTGCTAAGCTACACTCTACATACACTTCTTCAGCATATGAAACAGTGAGAGGAAATTAAAGATAGATTTTTACAAGGAAGTTGCTTCTTGAAAAATAACATGAAATTTTCCCTCTAAAAGAATTCTAAAAGAAAAACTTATATTCAGAACATAAATAGATTTTCATACTTTATGTAGAACTAAAACTGCATTTCAAATGGCATATTTTGCTGTGTCCCAGAAGAGGCTCTGGATGACTGAGGAAATTAATACAGTCTTGTTCAAACTACCCTGAAGTAGTGTTGTCTTAATTTTATAGCACAAACCAGAAGAAATAATCCTGTATCTTTACTTATAACTGATTCTTTCAGGTTGCTCATGCTTTCCTTCTTTCAGATTCATTTTTTTCCTTTACTATGTTGCTGTTTTATCTCCTTTCCTGCAAATTCACTGTCAATGTTAACTCCATCTGACTTCAGCTACGACCTCTTCAAAAATCCCACTATTTCAGAGAATCATTCATTATTCTTCTGTTTCTCTAACCCTGGCTTTATTTCAGTGCAGTTACAGCATGGAGGAAAAAAAAAAAACCTAGCTGAAGATTTGTTAGCTTTTATAGAGACCTTAGGTTTTATATCATCAGTCATCAGTTTTCTGTTAGTTTAATAGCCAAAACCATTTCAACCTTATAAATACACTTAATTTCTAGACCAGTATCTCATAAAGTATGAAATAACAACATGAGTCAGGTTGCATATTAATTGGTTATCTTTGGGATCTTCTCCTGATATAGTATTAGATTCAAATGTTATCTGCACCTGTAGTAACTAAAATTTACCCATGAAATGTATCTAATTCTTATCGTTGGGTATGCTGTTTGGTAGAATATTGCTGTTATTTAGAAATCAACAGACTTGGACAATTCAAGCAGCATACGTCTGAAAAGCAAAAATGTATATTTTATCCAGATAGATTAAATATGTAAGGGCACTAAAGAAATATATAGTCACCAGAATGCTGAGATTGAAGCAAAACTCGGTCCGTGCGTGTGATTTATTGATACTTTTATTTATTGTGTGCAATTTTTAATATTAAGTTCCAAGGGAAATCTCTGCAATTCAAAGCTCAGTCTTCGGGTCATTGAATCTTGCAATGTAACATTTTTCATAGTGTGTTTCTTTGTGGTTTTACCTGCCTCTTTTTTGCTAGTGCATACAAATTAAAAATACCTTCTAAGTACTTAGTAGTTTTACTTTGACAAATAGCCTCACGTGTATAAACGATTGCTTTCAACTGTGTTTGTGATGATTTTCTACTGCAAATTCTAGAGGGCAGCCAGCATGTGTAATAGATTATTCTAGTGGGTGCTCACAGGGAGAGAAAAAATTGATGGTGAATTTAATCCTGATGTCAGGTTTGGCTGTAGTGCTCACAAAATAACGGGATTCCTGATCCAGATGAAGGCTGGGGAGATAAGCAGGAGATTAGGGCTCTGCACTCTAGGAACATGGGGATTGTTGCCAGGGGAGAGGGAGCAGTGGGGACTTGATGCTTTGCAAGTGAAGGTAAGATGTGAGCCAAGTGCAATAACAGTGGCTTCCTCTATGGTCCCAGTTCCACAGTACCCAAATGAGACCAGCAGGTCTGGTGAGGGCAGCTAGATAGTCCACTGATCACTAGGCTGCCCAAGGTCACCAAAGGAAAAGGGACAGCCCTCAGATGTCTTATCTCTAAGCAGTTGGTGACCCCTGGCTAGCTGGACTTCCCAGAAACAGGATGCTCTCAGGGCTCTGCCACTAAGATTGGTCTGCATGAAGCTGCGTAAGTAATTTTCCAGCCTAAATTTGTCTTTTGTTTCCATTCTAGTATCTTTCCCTCTCTGTTTATTGAGATTTCAATCTCCATTTAGCCAATTCTTAATATTTCAAATGCATTCTTTTCAAATCTACAAGCTTAATTATGCCTTTTGTACTCTTTACTAACGTACACAATCATGTATACCTTCTGAATGCAATGGAAAGCTCTCTTTGAATACCTATTTTATTGATAACATGTATTTTCTTTGTCTCCTCCTACATGTACACCTGTTAACTTAAAAAATGGCAAAAGAGGATGTTAGTATAAGAGTAATGAAACTATACAGACATTTGTATCTTTTCATGTCTATCAGGAGCTTAAAACAGATAACTAAAGAATGTGTGTTTTCCAGGTGCATAAATAGTCAGTATTCAAACATCACAGAAAATCTAAATTGTAAATAAGAAACTAAAAAAAGTTAAAAAAAATAATCAAGTACTTCAGGTGTATAAAATGTATTCTGTTCTACAAATACCCTGAAAAGCAATACCACTCTTTACTATTTTTACTCTGTATGTTGACACTAGGAGTCTTTTAGCTCCCCTAGGTCCAAATCACTTACAGTGTAATGAAATTAGTTAATCACTTGCCACTGAAGTAAAGATAATGATGGCATACCTGATTAATATCTGGGGTCGGATCAGGAGTGTGCTTTTGAAATGCATCTCTTGTTTATTCCCCCTGACTGAGCTTTTGCTCACATGTCATGGCAATATTGGACCAATGAACTGCTCTGGGATAAAATTAAAGTGGAAGGTGTGACCTGGGATCCCATATAATGCACTCCAGCTACAACTAGACATACAATTCGTTGTTTGACTTCCAAAAATAAAACAGCAGTTGTGTGCAGAATACAGACCTCAGCTGTTTAAATTTATTGATATCTTCCTATTGGTCTACATTACCTGCTAAGGTAGGCACAGCTGCTGACTGCTTTGGAAATTGCAGGTGCAATATTTATTTTAAAGAATTCAGGAAGCATTTTATAGAGGCTAATGTATTCAGTGTTAACTGCGTGACCATACTTTTGTTCTTCCGAAACTGAAAATGAAGTCTGCAGAACCCTGAGCTGTTTTTTACGCAGTGCTACGAGACTTTCAAAATCACAGCTCTAATTCTGGTCTCACTGAAATAAACTGGAACTTTTCTTATTGAATTGAAAAGAAATAGTGTTAAGTGAAGTACTTTGTTAATTTGTAGCATTTTCAACATTGGCTTTAACAGGTACCAGTATTTAATTTTATATTTGCATAGTAAAAATGCTTCTTCAAACTGTTAGGTCAGAGAAGGCACACGTGTGAATAGAAGAGAAGCTCAGGAGGGGAAACAAAATCTCTAAATGGTATGTTAGGTTTAAAACAATCCTCACATTCTAAAAGAAGATATCCTTGGTGGAAATCTGGTGGAGATGCAGTGACAAGAAAAGGAAGTTGTGAATCCTAATTGCTAACATAACAGTGCTCTAATTCTGTGAGGAAATTTTAAATGCCTTGCAATAGCTAACATTTTATTTTTATACGAAAGTGTGGACTTTGCAGGCTGTTGGCATACTTTGCAACTTGCTGTGTGCATTGAAAAGAACTTAGCGAAAATTGTGATTTTTGAGTGCTTTGTTGTTCCTGGCAAGATGAGTCACATATCTAAACTTTGTTAAAATATTATCCTGCCAGGGGTCTATGGATTGAAAAATGGTGGCTTCATGAAGGTACAAATACTCCTTCATTTTAAATCTCTGTAGCAACATATTACTTGAAAATTTGAATCTATGAAACTCTTTTTCTGGCAACTGATGACAATCTAATGATAAATAGACATAGACTAGAACCATCCTCTCTGAAAGCTCTTTGAAGCCTGAATACAGATGTCTGTAGCTTTGCATTACCTGAAGAGTGAAATACATACAAATAAGGAGAAAAAAATTTATCAAAAGCAAAAATATGTAAATTATTAGATTACCATTTTTTTTTTTTTTTTTTTTTTTTTAAGTGAAAGACTGACAGCTGCAGGATATTGTCTGTACTTAAAAGACAACACAAGTTCTTTCATAATCTGGGTGAAATCATTATCATGTTGCTATTTCTTCCACCCTGTTTATATATGTCTGCAAACCCCAAAACATCAGACTTCTCTACAGACCAGAGTTGTGGTCTGTTGTAGAGAATGGCTTGCTTTCTCTAATTTTGAAAGTGGAATATTTTGGAAAAAACTGAAAGTGTTATTGATTGACTCTCTATAGGATCACTGAGAAGTGCACTGCAAGCTCAAAACAACTTAATTTTATAGTGACCAAAATTTCTCATTCTTCATATTTTTGCTTTGCAAGTTGTGTTTTTCTTTCTATCAAGTTTTATACATTTTAAATTTTACAAGTAACAGTTGAAAAGAATATACAAAAAATCCACAAAAGTTTCAGTGATTATTTACAACCTATTCAATTATTCATGTGTAGCATGTAGTGTATTATTTATTATTTCTGTTGCTCCTCCAAGCTGATCGATAGCCTTCCTTTCTGACCACCATTTATCACTTCTGCATGTGCTGCTTCATTCTGCACTCTATTTTTTACAACCTTCTAGATAATGAAAAGCAGTTATAAAACCTGAAACACAGCACCAGTTCAGTTAAGGGTTTCCACTATCAATACGGGGAAAGATGAGTAGCAGGGGTGGCAGAAGATGGGCAGCCTGGCCTCTGAGTTGAGAGGCAGCTGTCAGGGAAGATAGGCAACTTCATGGAGACCCTGTGTGCAGAGAGGGTGATCCACATAGACTGAGGATTAGTAAGAGGCTGTTGTCAGTGTGGAGGCATGTGGAGAGTCCTGTTATAGGGAAGGCTGGAGGCTTGTGACTTCTGGTGGCACAGAAACAGCTCCTTGTCCATCCAGACATGTGGCTGCAGGGCAGACTTGATGGCCCATGAAAGTGGTTACTTGCAAGGGGACCTTCTGTCATCAAAATTTCTGCTAAGCAATTAAAAATGTGTTTGTTTGAATATTTTGTTCTGGCAGGAAAAAAAAAAAGACACTTCTCAAAGTCAAAGCTTCTTCTTAACTCTGTGAGCAAAGTGTTAAATAGGTTAACATTTGGGCTCCTGTCTGGGAGAAAAATGCAACCAATTTCATTGGTTTCACAGAAATAAAGTTTGTTGAATTGACATCGCTTTGCTGCCAGAGTTGCAAAGGGCAGACCCAGTACTCCTCCTGAAAGAGACCACAGATGTGTAGCATTGGATAATTTTAGATTATATATATATTTTTTTTACACTTAAACAGAAATGTCAAGAAGACAAGAGTTCAGGTTCCACATTAACCTTTACATCTGCTTTGTTTTGGGGAACAGAAATCCTGAGCAACCTGGTAAAGCCTGTGTGTCATTATTTTAATCTGTGAGGAGAGGTTGTAGGACTAAGGCATGGCATCTTGATTTATGGCTGATTTCAGCTTGCCTACAGACATACTTGAGTGCACATACCTTCCTGCATGATAAGCTAGCCAGTCAATACTTGCATACCAGCTGGCTAGTCATACTGTAGTATCCGCAGCATTCCCACACTCTTCTTCTTTACATTAAATGTCTGAAAGAGAGACTTTGGTGTGTAAAAGATGCAAAAATTTTAAGTGCCTATCCCTTATGTGCAATGGAAATGGAATTTGTGTGCATAGTTGAATGACTAAAGGACTTGTTTAAATACCATGATATGGTCTTGTGTTTTTCTAGATGGTAGAACAAACTAGCTCTTCCCAAGAACTACAATATGGAACTTCCCCTGATAAGTTTTGCTTATTTGAGTGATGATATATGGGCATATACATCACATGTATTGTTACTTAGGTGTAATAGTGGAATTATCCAGATAGGACTATGCATACAATAGTCAGAATTATCTGTTTCTCCAGGAAACAGTTTTGAGGATTCAAAGAATAAATGGACCCTGTATAGGCACGTTATAACACACATATATATCAGGAAGAAATTTCATCCATAGTGTTCTTCACTAAAACAATCAGTATGTAAATGACTATTCTTGTATTTATGGACAGAAGACAGAATAACAGTCCTAGAAGTGTTCAAAATTACATGTGTTCATAATTTCCCTATTCATTCTTTACAGATTCCAATATGTATATTTCAAATGTATAAAAGGGGAAAACATATCAATTTAACCTTCTGGGATTTCTGAGTTTACAGGGGGTGCCTGGCTCAAAATTCTGACTGTGGTTTTACCAAAAGCAAAGGAAAGCAAAGGATAACATACATTGTGTCATTGTGTAGGAATGATGTGTGTGTGGGATATGTATGTTTTTCTTATTTATTACAGTTCCACAAGTCTCAAGCAATTCTTTGACAAGCTCAGAGCACCCACTCACCCTTTGACAAAACCACAGTAATGCAAAACATGATCAGTCAGTAGCTGTTTAGTGTAGTCGCCAAGAATGCTAATACTTATTTCTTTCCTAGAAGACTGCAATATGCTAGGAAGGCCAGCTATTATCATGTCTTGAATGATCAAGCTGAGTGAATCATTAATAAAATATAAGGTGACACTTCTATGTTTCTCCTTCACTTGGACAAGTGTTCATTTTTCAAAGACAGATTAAAAAGCAATGCATGCTTATTGATATAGCAGAGTTTATCTTGATATTTCTATGTGTAAAGTGACAGGTTCACATTATGCTATGAAGAGAAACAGATCCTTTGTAATTTGTTTTGCATTCTAACCAGTTGAGCAAGTCAGCTACAGAATTGCATAAACCTTTCTCGTTAGCCCCCACTTCAAGTGCTAGGTTAAAAATATTTTCTTAATGCTGTGCCTGCACTAGAAAATTTCAGAGATAGTGTATCTGATAACATATGCATGTATGTGTTGATATGGCATATATGTGATTCCTTTTCCCAGTACTTCATGTAACAATCAGTCAGAAGTTCTACTGGCAAAAGACTTGGCATCCAGTATGCAGATGCCAGTGCTCCTTGGATTACTGTCTAGCTGTTGTGGTTTAAACCCAGCCATGAAGCTCGTTCACTCACTCAATCCCCCTTTCTTGCCCTCCCCTGCTTCCAGAGGGAT
>JBAFWW010035503.1:0-10391 GCA_036873685.1 Agapornis canus | reverse complement strand
TCCTTTTTATGTTGAGGACACCAGAACTGCACACAATACTGCAGGTGAAGTCTCATGAGAGCAGAGTAGAGGGGCAGGATCACCTCCTTCAACCTTCTGGTCATGTTAAGTTTCTCATTAACCAACACCCATAACTCATGCCACTTGAAATGTCTTAAGGTAGCCAACATCTGTGTGAGGCTGGCAGTTGTGGCAAAGTGTAGAGTGAAGACCCAAGCTCTCTTGCTGTAGGTCTTGCCCTGGTCCATGTCAGAGAGGTTGGCAATACTACGGCTGCACACAGTCAAGCCCAAAGGGACAGCAGAAGATTTCCTGCCTGATATGTTTCGCTGGTTGCATCTGCCGGTTGTTTAATTGAAGAGTTGATCACTGTTTGTGTGGGCATTTTGCTGCAGTTCTGATGTGCCAAGTCTCCTTTTACTTATCTTTGACCATCTATCTCTAACCCACCTCAGGTTATTGTACCAGAATTTTGGGACATTGAATCATAGAATCAATTAGGTTTGAAAATACTTTTAAAATAAAGTCTAGCCATTCACATTCAAAGGACTGCTTATGGACAGTTTGTTTTGTTGATTTTTTTGTTTTGGTTTTTTTTTTTGTTTTTTTTTTTTTTAAATTGACTTCTATTACCCTCACTACCACATTTCACTTGTGTTTCAATAATAGACATTTTTGGGATAAAGTGCTGAATGAGATTATACTGCACTGATGGATTTATTAATGCAGTAAAAATCATACTCAGTCGCCAAGACCTGCAAGTTTTGTTTCAGTGTTATCACATATCAGAGTAGCCAGAGGTGGCAGGGATGTAGTCATTCATGCTCCTCAAGTCCATTGCAGGAGGAGTGCAAGGCTTGAAGGGTCCTTTTGCTGGCAGCAGACTTCCATGCATGCAAACTTCCTATTACATTAAGTTTGTTCCTGTTTCTCGAAGCTGCTGAGTAGTGTCAGAGCATGGCACATGAGTGTATAGGACTACTGCCTACTTTGAATCAATGTCTTGGACAATATCTGCTCCTTGGCTTTAGAGCAGTCTTCTTCACCATGACCAGCAGTTATTGCCACTTATAGATGACTATTTCGATTGTTCCTGAGGCTGCTTCCTCCACCCTATTCAATGGGAGCTCATATTGTGCTACAAACAAAACAAATTCAAGGTTTTATTTTTTATTATTCTGAATGATAAGCAATCTGTTGCTGTGTACAAAGTGAAAGCTTTTAAGATGACTCTTTATTGTGACCTTCACAGAAAATACAAAACTAATATATATCACTCTCAGCTGAGGATTGTTTATGTATGTTAACTGTTGACAGAAGCCTTCACCTTGTACACAGATAGTAAGTAACAGTCTGTCAGTCAAATGCTTTAAGAGTAGATATTGTTTGGATAGCATTGGCAGCATTTTCGTATTTGTGGAAACCTGTCGGGGTAAATCTCTCCTAGGTGAACTGAGTAACTATTTTAAACATTTGTGTAAACCAACAGCTTTGTCAATTGCTTAAGCTCTGAACTGGGCGTTGCCATCAGAAATCTAGATTCTTCTCTCAGGATTGCTCTTCACTGCTCATTCATCTTGGCTTTATCTCTCCCATCTACAAAAAGGGATCTAGTGTAGGTCTAATTCAGGGTGGCAATGCAGTGAGTGTTTAGTGTATGCTTCCTTGTTGCATGCCTTCTGAAGTGGAAAGAAACAGCTTCTAAAGACTGCAGTCTGCATGGATAGAGGTTCATCAGGTAGTTATTTTTGGCTGAGTGCTAGCTTACATAAAAGCATGTTATACCAAAGAATACTTTGCATCTTTATCTCTTGCCTAATTTTTCCACATCACTATTTATGTACTGAATGATAAAATACTGAGACAAGATTCCCATGGTTTGGCATGGGTTTAGGCCTTTACATGAAGGTCAGCACACAGGAGGAGAAAATGTCCAAGCATGTTCTCTTCCCTGCATATGAGTTTTCTTCTTAGACACATAAAAAGTGTTTTTCCCAGTCTAACAGTCAAGAGGACCAGCAGTTTTCTCCAAAAGATTATTCTCTTCTAAAACCAGTCACAGACTGGAAGCAAAGTATATGACATGTGGCATGTTAGAAAAAACTTCAGGTCTTACTCCCTGCCTTTAAGTTCTGTCTCTTCTGTCTCTTTCTGAATTTATTTCAAGGGAATACTGAGGACTATAAAAGAGGGACACGCTTGGGGCTGTGTGGCTAGCCGTGACTGACACAGGAAAGCCCCAAATTCTCCATTCAGAGCTGGTTCTGCCAATGAGTAAGGATTCTTCCATGGTGTAGTGCTCTAGGCAAGAGTAGTTGCTCTGCAGCAAGTATTTTTTGTGCCAGTAGAAATGCATGAACGTAGACATAGCAATAGTACAAAGGAATGTAAGAGTCAAACCAGGACTGAGTGGCAATTGAAACCAATTTCCCTGTTGTAACATAGTCATGGGCTTAGTTTGGTTCCACTGATGTGAGGTGGGACTGACCCCACTATTCCTGCTGAAGCATCTTCCTTGGTATCACCTGGTATGTTGCCCACCTGAGCACAGCTTTTTCCCTTTCCTGCTAAGCTGTGTTCTAGGTTATTGAAACGCAATTCAAGATTTAATTATCATCCATATCAAAGTGCTCAAAAGTGTCATAGTGAGTGCTTTGCTCCTGTCACATCTGGAGAGCTGTTGCTTAAGAAGGACTCAAGGCAAAGTCCTGGTTGCTTTGGGAGGTGGCTCAAGGCAGCCCCAAACCACGCAGTGGTAAGGAGACTCAGAATTCAGAGTTCACCTAAAGGGTCCTGCTGACAACCATGTCTCCTGCACAACAGCCGTGCACTGCTGGAGAGAAGTTAATGTTAAATTCATTATCTCATTGCTTAACATCAGGAAAAAGTCCTGCTTATAAGAATAAAGGGATACTTTGTTAAGTTTCTAATTTGCATAATTAGAGGTATGATCAGTTTTGTTCTTAGTAATCTAGACAGCTTTGCTCTTACTTATGCTGTTACATGTATGAATTAAAGAAAACCTCTCTATGCTGTCACACCTTAAAAAAAAACAACCCATAATTTTTGCACCTTGAGAATAAAGTTGCTTCTCTGGATTTGTAGTGTTGTGAGGACATGAAACAGCAGCTTTTCAAAGCTACAGGTAATAATACCTTGCTTCTCCCCACTCCTCAATCATGAATTGTGGTAAGTGGAATTGTGTGGAATGAACAGCTTCTATGACAGAGAGGAAGTAAGTGCAGGCTGAGTGAGCCTTGGGAAACACCTTTCTTAAGTCTGTCAGTAAGTCCTATGTGAAAAAACTTCCAAGAAGAGAAACACCCCTTATGAATGGACACTCCGCTTTCTTTAAGGCTCAGGACATCCACAGAGGAGAACAGTGGGATGGATTTGTCCAGGTTGAGCTAGGTGGAATGTGGACAGACTGTCTGACAACAGACATTTTGTGAGCAATCCAGAGACCTTGGTGTAAGGCTGCCTGCCTGAGAACAGGAATGGAGTTGAGATAAACTGAAGGCCATGGATTAGGGAGTAAAAGAAACACCAGCTGTAAGAACTCAGAGGTAGGCATAGGAGAGGGGGAGCTGAGATGTTCTGGGGCTTGAGTTCCCAGGACACTGTTATCCAATCCTAGCATTGTTAAGGGTTAAGGTGTCCAATCAACATTTGCAAATCCATGTAGCTGTGCTAAGGATCTCTATACAAGGTTGACACTTTGTCTAATACATTGGCATTCACTTGATCACACTGATCGTCTCAGCATTGTCTGTGACTCCCGCATCAACAGCCTAGTTCAATTTTAGGGCCAAAACTGTCCACATCCAGTATGCAGTCTTGAAGAAAGCAAGGAAATATCTGTCTTGAAGCTTTTGCAATGCAAGCATACCCATGTTTTCTCAGCAACAGGCTTTTGGTTTACCCAGTTTATTTCCAGTTTTCACAGTACTTGCAGCTGCTAAGGATTATTGCAGATGCTATAGGAAACTGATAAACATCATGGATGAAGCCCCCCAAGTGGGAAAGTTCAGGTTGCTTGTCTTATTTATAGAAGATATACCTGTTGCCTATAGGAGCTGCATCCTTACAAACTAATTGGATTCAGGTTTTAATTGTACTGAGTCTCCTTAATTGTTAGTCAGATGGGGTAATCATAAATGCAAAACTATGGGTGCATCATATGGATATGCAGAATGTGTTTACATTTTCTTAGAATCATGGACCTTATGCAGAAAAAATGGGGCACTCTGATTTAAAGGCCATTTCAACACCTGGGACTTTTTCTTCTGAACACTCACTGACTGAAGCAATAAAAAGCTAAAGCTATGCCAGATTTTGATTATTCAGTAGGCATTGTTTTTGAATAAGAAGTCCTCTTGTTTGGATTTTGGCTTCTTGAGCAAGAGTAGCCATGCACAGAAAACCAGTTTTGAACCTGAAGATGGTACAATGCTCTTTTCTTGATATTTCTCCCTTGCAGAAAATTGTAGCTTTCAAGCATTTAAGTCAAGTTGCACTTCAGAATATAAACATGTCTTTATCTCAAAACAAGTCAGTCACTCTCCTGCCAGCTTCCTAGTTTCCTTTGGTAGCAAATGCCTTCCCATACAGGGTTCTTCCTGGCTGATTTTCAATTAGTCTTCTCCAGATACCCAACTGTTTGTGCAATGAAGAGAAAGAGTCCTTTAGTCATTACTGAGGAAAACCACCCCATAAATAGAACAGCCAAGGCTTAGTCTGCTGAAAAAAGAAAAAGGGAGAAGGCAGCCTTTAACCAAAGTCAGACTTGGAAAGTACTCTGTTTGTTGGAAAAAGTCAAGGCACTGTAATCTGCTCACCCACCGAGGGGACAGAGCAAAATATCTGATTAACAGTGAACTGTAGTGTTGCAGGAAAACTTACTACAGGAAGGCAAGAAGAAGTGGAATGGACTGAACTGAAACCACAGGGGAAAATGGACTGAACTGAAACCACAAGGGCTCCTGTGTGTTATTAGCAAAGTGGGAAGTAAAAACTCCCTTGTAACATTAAATCTTGGGTTGTGGTGAGTTGGCTTTTTTCTGAATATGATGATTTTAGAATTCTAATCTGTATTTGTTGTTTGGGTTTGAGTTTTTATACTATTCTGAAACATAAAATTTATTCACAAGGGTAACTTTTTCTTCTTCAGAAAGAAAAAAAAGCAATTATTTAATTTCTTTTCATCTACCATGCTATGGCTATTTCTTGTCGTCCTTCCAGATACCCTCGTATTCACCTCCTTTTTCTGCAAAACAAAGGGAAAAACATAGCCATGGCTTGGCCTTCAGAGAGGGAAAAATACACTATACGTACCCAAGCTCACATGACGGGGTTCAATGTGGTGTCTTTCACATTTTCTATTGCAATTCATAATTCTTCATACCTGAAGCAGGGCCACACACTTACTGAAATTAAGAAATAAACATACAGAGAAACAACTATGACTCCCCACAACAACTATGACTGGGACTCCCCACAGGGATGTATTAGATTAACTTTTAGTTTGTTCTGTCCCTCATGCAACTAGATGCTTCTGCAGCCCACCCTTTTGTAGGACTGTCTTTGCCTTTGCTCTATTTATACATCATGTACAACACAAAAATTAAAGGCCCTTCTGAACAGGAAGGATTGATCAGAAATGTGTTGTCTTTCCTATCTGAACTGTGATGTGGCTGGTTCATGCAGAATGATCAAGGTCTCACTTGCTGATAGCAGTAAGCTGCCCTTGCTTCTTCAGGGAAACCGCTTACAGAGATCTCTAAACCCAGAGGAGAATTAGCAGCTTTCTAGTCTAACCTTGTCTGGAACTGTTGCAGCATCTAAAACCAGACACCAGCATTTTCCACAATTTCAGATTGATGTAGATTCCTCTTCTGTCCCTTTCTCAAAGCTCTGGGAACCTACCTCTCCCACTAATGCAGTAGAGCAGAAGGCAGAGGGCTGGCATCCTACTTGGGGGCATGTAGTCGGGCACATGCTTCTCACATCATGTGACCTGATACAGGAAATATTTAAGGTTTTTTAAGCCTTAAACTAGCTGTCCCTCTTGCATGGCATAAACTGCAGACTTTCCCTCTGTATGCCTACCTATAGATGAAAACTTATCTCTTAGGCAAAAAGAACCCTGTTGTGCTTCAGCAAATGTCAGCTAAATTAAGGTGTACCTTTCATAAAGCCATCAAATCATGATTTAAGGGTTGAGCAATGATGAATATTTTTCTTTCAGTTGGTTTCTGTACTAAAGAGTTGCTACTTCTCATTTTTATTGTAGCTTTTATCTACTGGATATTTCTGCAATGTGTGTTCCTCTAAGGACCTTTTAAAATTAGCTGTTCCCCGTATATGTTCACACAGATGTTGATTGAGGACACTTGTTCTGACAGATTAGGCCACCCCCGTGTATTAACTGGTGAGATGGTAGGTGAATGTGTAGGAGGACAGAGAGACAAAGCTAGAAACCTGTTGGTACTAGAATGCTTGAAGGCCCCACAGTCCTCCAGCCAGGCTTCACTGCCTCCCACTGGCTGTCCTGAGAAAGCCAAGTCATGGACACAGATTTCCAGAGGTCAGAAGTAATGTGCGTGCCTGTGGATTTCCAGTACACTTTGTAGCCTTCAGTGCAAGATACTCTTGCACTAACAAAGAACAAGCTGTCACAGGCTATTTAAGGTTAGTGAATTTAAAGCAAGAGGAATGGAAAACAAAGAGGTCAGAAACACCATGTGCTCCAGACTTGAGCCTGTGGCTTTGTTGAGGTAAACTTCCATAACATAGTGTTGAAGATAGGCCTGAGCCTTAGAAAACTTAGATCCAGAAGTAAAGTACAATGTTCATTAAAATCAGCTTTGATTTGACTGAGGCTTCTCTGTTTTAATGCTGATCCATCATACCTGTCTTCAGAATGTGATAAATTGCAAGATTCCTTGCCATCAGCTTTGAACCTAATAGTTAAGATTGGTTGAACCACTGAATAATTTACTTGATGAATTTCATGGTGGTTTTGAAAGACTTATCTTTGAAAGTTGTTTTTAACTTCCATATAGCTCTGCTAGATAAGTGCTAGAGGAGTTCCTGACAAATTTCTTGTAAGTAAAAGCCATTACTGTTAGCAAACAGCCTTCAAAGAAACATAAGTTATCCATTTTAGTCCTGCCTGTGTTGTATACCTAAAATTATGATGCATTTTCACTGGAGAAGAACCTACACGGTTAAGTCGGTCAGTGCACTCTAACAGGATGGTGCCAGCCAAGAAAACGTATTTTGTAAAAAGTGGACACCTCCAGCTCTTCTGAAGGCAATTGGCCTGACTGTTTGAAACACATGTATTAAATGAAATGCCAGTGTTAATAGTTTAAGAATAATTCCTCCTTCTATGGAATCATCCATTTGAATCTTACATTAATGGTTTTAAAACCTACCTTAACAAAGCAGATATCTCAAAGAATTATTGTGTGCTTCCCTCTGACTGCATGAAAAGTAATGCATCCTTGGAGAGAAACAGTGTCTCAATCTTCACTGAATCAGGTCAGTGTTTCCATCCTCCTGGCAAGACAGATGGTTTCCACAGCAGAGGATTATTTTGGGTGGTGGTGAAGAATAGAACTCTAAGCATCTAAAGTTTTCATCAACATTGGGAAGATTTTCCACCCGGGAACAGCAGTGTGGTAAAGATGGAAAACAGTCTATTTTGTTCCCATCAATGTGTCATCTCCCACATGTCCTGTTACTTCATTTATTTCAGTTCTAGAATAAAAACAAGTAGTGGGATTTCCAAGGCAATCATTATTGGGTTTTTATCCTACGTGTCTAACTCATAGTGTGTGGAGATCATATTTTCTCTTATCTTTTCATGTCTCCTCCAATTACTCCTCTCACAAATTGCTGCAGTTCTCCTTTCTCCTTTGCTAATCCGCAATTACTTATCTACTTAGAGACAGCATGACTGACTCAACAGATAGTGTCATCCCTCCTGGGAATATGTGTAGAACATGTGCAACAAGCCTAATGTCACCAAAATTACAAATCTGCATATATATTTTCATTGTCAGGTGAAGAATCAGAGACTATAGAGGCTCTTTCAGAAGAGATATGTGCCCTGCTTTACTAAAACATGTGCAGCAAATGGAGTGAGGAATGCAAAAGTCTACTGAAAGGATGGTCAGGCATGTGCAGAAATAGACATGCCTGGGAAATACTGACTGAAACTTCTATGCTGAGAACTAGAGGCACATTGGTGTCTAAAATGGGACTTATTCACCTAAATCTACATAGATACTCCACTCTAGAGTCTTACCATAAATCCTGTACCAATGTCATGGTACAAACAACGGAACAGAATTCAGATTTTCTGGAGTCTAGGCCAGGTAATTTGCCCATATTTTTTACTGACATAATTTTCTTCCCGGACACTTTAAGTTCAGTTTTGTTCACACAGTGACAGGGATCCTTTGCTTCATGCTTTCATTTCAAGATTAAAACCATTCATTTATGCCTATACATTAATTTAATCCAGAACTGACTGATGTGTAATCTGCAAATTGAATGTAACATTTCCTCATATCATAATGACTTCCTTACTTCTGGAAAGGAATAATGTTTCTTTTAAGAATCTGTACAAATTAATACAAATAGTGTTCCTAATTGCTTCAGCAGCCAACAACAGCATGGCAATATCATGTTGTGTCAAGAAACAGAAGAGCAATTCCTGAGAAAATCTTTTTTTCCAATTCAATTAGGCGCTTGGCTAATTTTTTTCCCCTGTGTCTCCTCTTCTCATTTCTTTTAGCAGAACAGGTAATACCAAGCTTGTTACAAGACTCTTCAGCTTCTCAGGAGAAGTACTGCGAAGATATGGACACAGGCAGTGTTTGTTTTCACCTAGAGAAAGTGACATTCTCATCATTTTTTTCCCAATAACTGGATTGCTTTCCTATCTGGAATACTTCATTCTCCCTTATTTTAACTCAGTTAAAAATGTAGCAACTTTCATGAGGCTACATGGGATAGCCAAATATTACCAATTGTAGGATTTGGGAACTTAATGCTGCTCCTATGAAGGCCTTAAATGTGGCTTCCATGGCAGCTGGTCCTGCTTTTGTGAAAGCATTGCTTTTGGGTTATCTTTAATCTGAGACAGTAGCTAACTTCTGAAAGAACATGGCTATATTTGTGGAAGGGATATGCTAGTGGTTTTCCACTCTTCCACTATGCTATACTTGGGTAGAATCACATTTCCATAGCTCTTGCATCCAGGTAACCAAACAAGACAATGTAAGCTATGAATTGGTGCTAAGCTGGTGCTCAAGTGCTGGTATATCTTATTTTGATTTGGGAAAGTGGAAGACTAAGACACAGCTGTGGATGATAAGTTTTCCCCAGATTTTTCAAGCCAATATATTTGCAAGAAGCTAATTAAAAGCTTCAGTTAGCAATCATGTAAGAAATCCCCTGAAAGCTAAAGTTATGTGCCTTTAGCCCTGGAGCACAGGCAATAAAATGTGACTCTGTGACTAATCACAATCCTGCAGTGCATCCTGAATGTCTCATTTTAAAATAAATTCACAATAGAAACAAAATTTAATTTCATATGCATTCAGACACATTGTTCCAATATGAAACTGAATATGCAGATACTGTACCAAAAGAAGAACACAAAATTAACTGGTATAACTGTCCCTTACTGTTCATTCTTTTCTCACATATTGTAAACTTTGAAGTGAAGTAGGACTGAAGCACAAGTTCCTCTACTCATTCCCTAACCACAGGACTATACATATTTTTTCCTATATGGTAAAAATAATTTCATTAACTACTTATTCCTACCCATAGAAGAGTAAGGAAAATTCTTCAGGGATTTTAGGCTACTCTAAAAGAAGATTAAAGAAAATTTCTTGATCTAGGGATTATTTTATAATAATGTGGCTAAGACAAAGTCTCTTCCAGGAAGTGCTTTACTGCTTTCTGCAAAGAATTTATTTTCAGTGAAAGGAAATGAGTGCAGATAAAGTAGCACTGCCAGCGCTACAACTTAATGAATTTAATTCTCTTTGACCCTAGTGATACAACTCCTTCATTTGATAGTCTGCAGATTAAAACAAATGTGCAAAAGAGTAACAGAACCAATGAAGTCAGATTTATACAGAATTGTGTGCTCTTCTTCCTCCACTGCTACTACTCTTTCAGGTAATAATTCCTTTTTTCTCTGAGTCCTTACTGTGCTGCTTCAATGACTGTCATGATTTAAGCCCAGCCGGTAACTCAGAAGCACGCAGACGCTCGTGCACTCCACCCCCCCCCCCCCTTTTTTCCCCCCCCCTTTCAAGGGGGGGGGGGGGGGAAATGCAAAAATTTACCCCCCCAGGGCCGGAAAA
>JBAFWW010035502.1:0-30114 GCA_036873685.1 Agapornis canus | reverse complement strand
CAGAGTAGAGGGGCAGGATCACTTCCTTTGACCTGCTGGTCACGCTCCTTTTGATGCGGCCCAGAATACGGTTGGCTAAACAACTAAATGTTGGGATTGAAAAAAATGCATGGGTGAACAGTAACTTTATGGTTCTGTATGCAAAGTGTGCCTTTTGCTGCAATGTTTGGAGTGCCTGCATAAAAATTTACTGTGAGTAAAGGTCAGATTTCTTCAGTAGAGGTTTTTCTGAGAACAAATTCAAAGCCTAAAGCTAATTATTTTTTCCTTTTTAATATGGGAAAGTTGAACAACCAATATATATGTATTGGTATTGTACACAGTAAAATTGTGATCAACAGATTCAGCAGTTTTTAAGCTGTTGTCAGTGATGGAAGAGCAAAGATAGAGATTCATTGTAAGCCTGGGTGAGCAGCTTGGACAGTAAAATGTCAGACCGGTTTTCAGGGTGCCCTCAGTATTGTTGTGCTTTATATCAGTATGCTGGCCTAGACAGTCTAAAGTTCAGGAATTTCCTTCAAAAGCTAAACCTCTATTTTTTAAGCTAAGTGCCTTGCTTCATGTGGTTTGATTTTTAGTAGATTTGCTCTGTATTTTTATGAAGGTTGCAAGGACTATGAAAAATATTATGACATTAAATTTTAGGTAAAAAGCTTCAATAGATTTAATAAAAAAATGTCTGCTTAAAAATGTATTTTTACACATTATGCTTCTATGAAATAATTTTCTTGCTAAAATGAAAACAGTAGTATAAAACTGTACTACTTGTTCACATTTTACCTTGGATATTTGACACTTGGAAGATTGAAACATTTTCGGGGATATGAACGTGGTAAACCTCTGCCCTTCCAGAAATGTTTGTTTTAATTGGCTGATTCATCCACATACAGATGCAAAATTAACTGCTTCAAGCCCAGGTTCCTTCTTACATGATGTAGTGGTTGCATACCCTATATTGAAAATTGCGATTTTAAATGATCCCTGAAGGGACTAAAATACATATCAATGCAACTACAAGACTTAATTAAAATCTGCCTTCAACCACTCATAAACACTGTTAGATTAGATTTAGACAGATGGGAAAAAATATTATTATCATTATGAGGAAAAGACACTATCATGAAAATGAACATTCTCCCTTGTCTGATCTCCATTTGTAAACACCATGCTAATAGAAATCCCCAAGCTAAACTTCTCCTTAATAAATCACTTGTCAGTAAAATTTTATGGGTTTGCAACAGCAAAACAAAAGATCCATTACTGAAAAAAAATTAAAAGTTCACAAAATTAGGATTAGTTATTAAGGCCTAGATTTTTCATCTGACTGTAACTCTCTTCAGATCTGGATGCTTAGGAACCTTTTTCAGATTGTGAATCCATACTAGAATGGAAGGCATTCATGATTCCCCTACATTTTAGGCACAAAGTGAAATAAAGCGTAATCCTGAAAGTCTCTTTACAGTCTCTGAGAGCAAACAGGTTTAAAGACCCTTTAAGTGTAGCTTTTGAGTATTCCACAAATACTGGAAAAACAAAAGGGTGTGGGGAACCTCCCTTTTCACAACAGTAACTTTTGGCCATATTGATACAAGGGTTGTTAGCAGCAAGATACTGTCCTGCTACTATGAATTACTGCAAAGGATTAAGATTGCAAAGATTTGCAAAACTATTAGGGGAATGCACACACATACATATACATTTCTGCATACTTGCAAAAAAGAGTTGTAGGTTGCTTTACCTTTTCTTTAGAGCTTTAGATGTATTCAGTACTTTACTGTGAATTCAGGATCCTAACAAAGAAACCTGTATGTTGCTGGAGGAGGTGGTAGTTGCTTGCTCTCCTTTAGTCATTAGTTATAGTCAAGGTGCCTTTCAGGGAAATAGGATGACAGATAGGTAATGTTCCCACTGTCAGATCCACTGTCATGGGATGCACTCACAGGGGGACAGCAGGAGACAGAGTGCATGGGGATACAGGTGGAGCTTTTCCAGCACTGTAGTAAGATGAATGCACCTATTGTCACTGCTCCCTTGCTTTTCCATGGCCATTAGTATGACAGTGCTGTAATTGATTACCTGACATAAGACCTGTTTTGAAATTTTTCTCTTACTTGAAGCTGTCCTTTGAGCTTTTCAACAGTGTGTGGTTATAGACTGCATAGATACATTGGTCTTTGTAGTTCAAACTGTGCTATTCTTGTAGTGGCTGAAAATTTTATGTACTTGAAGCAAACAGAGGTAGTATTTAGGTTTGATAGCTATGTTAATGGCTGTGCATGGCAATGGTCTGTTATGTAATAATAGCGAAGGTCAGGAAAATATTTATCAGGGTAAGGAGAATTGTCAATATAATTTAACTCATCAGTTTACTGTAGCAACATACTTTGCATGCTAAAGCCCTTTATTTTACTTAAATGTTTCCCTCTGGGCATGCTATTCAAAATGAAATAGAAAGAGTTCACTAGTTCTGCTTGAGATGGTACTACATATCATAGATCATCACTATACATTACATAAATTAAGCGCATCGGACTTGAGAGCAATCCATAACAGAATGGCCAGATTATGAAAAACTCATTTTGCTTCCATTCCAATAACTGCCTGAAAGATATTGAATCCTTCAGAAACTATTGAGAAATATTTTTTAATTTAATTTAATTATGCTTTTAGGCTTTACCTTTTAATGACTCATCATCTCATCAATAGAACACACATAGGAGTACCTCAAAGAAATGTTCCAAAGTGCTTCAGTAGAACCCACAGAATGTTGCTATATTTCCAATACAAACTCTCTTCTTCACTCAGTAAGTTATTTTCCTACCTTGGCAGGGGTTACTGGTAGTTGCAAGTATTTATGAAAATGTATTTTGCTTTTGATTTGAGATTTATTTCATTTATTGCTCTTTTAAATGTGATGCCTGCTGTCTTAAGGCAAGCTAGAAAAGAAATACTTCCTTAGCTCACTAGCTTATTGCTAGCCACATGTTCTATGGAGCAAGGTGACTATTTAACCCACATTGAGACTTGTTTACAAGCTTGCACTCATCAAATCAGTTTCTAAGTGTATAAATATATTTATATATTTGCATTCCTGGGATATGTTCTAGCAAATTTAAAGATGGCATAGTGTAGATTTAGCTTTAAGATTTTTTAGCTTCTAGTTTAAACCAGATGAACAAAAGTAAATCCTACATCAAAGTAGAAGGCAGCTTTTTAAATAGGTGTGGACAGAAGGATCTGTGGACTGTCATCTTTTGAATCTATACTTACGATTTTATGAAAGTGTTCATATACTAAAATTACTCAGGATTGTTTAATTATTTTTATTTCCACAAATAATATGGAAAGAAAAATATCTTTAACAAATAGAAAACTGCTATCATAAACACCTGCAATAATTGATGAAACCGAATGATGTAATGTTTAGATGAAATTTTACCACAAAATTAATAATGCTATGATGATTTCTTATGTTTCAGAAATAACTGCAATCAGTCAAATAGATGTTATATTAAGTTTTTTATGTTGTATTTACTCCCAAGAATAACAGTTGATGAAATTTTTAGAGGAAGACAAAGTTCATAATTGTGTGCTTAACAAAATTCCTAATATTGCTAATGTTTCTTTCTTTTTCTATTATTCCAAAGAGCTACATGAACCCTGGTCATGGATAACTTTGATTTATGATAACTGTCATATTTATAATGCTTGTTAGTCATTCAGAATTGTTTGTTTGGGCAAACTGTTAATGTCAAACTAGTATAATTTTATTGATGTAATTATTTCTTTCATTACAGCAGTGCCTGCAAGCATTTCTATAGTTGGAGTTATATTAGCATTCTGTTCTAAACCTCATATTTCAAGGATTTATAAATTAGCACTAAAATCTTGCTCCAAGCTAAGTCTTGATATATAAAGCGTGAAGCATGCATATAGCTTTGGAAAAGTTTCAGAAGACTTAGTATGGGGGGTTTTCTTTGTTTGTTTGGTTTTCTTCCCTCAAAATACTGTTATTTTGGAGAGGTGGGCAGAAAGCCTGGAAGAAAGGTATCAAGGAAAGTATGCTTGTACATACAGAGTTGAAAAAAAAAGGTTTTTTAGCTTTGAAAGGAGGGAATATTATCTTAATCCAAATAACTTAACTCAGTCCTTTGTAATATTGGTTTTTACTTATGTGCTAAGGCAGATAATGCTATCTGATGTATTTTACTTTTGATGGTCGTCATACAAAAAGGACCATGGCAGGCTCAGGGCTGTGGAATTCACATTTCATTCATATGCTGACATCTAAAAAACTGGGTCTGAAGACATGAAGGTGTCTTGTCATTCAAAAGGTTCACTGTCCAGATTGAGCTGTTATTGGCAACTGTGAGAATAAATGTGTATAAAGAAAGAGCAGTTGGCAGACATAATACATATTCTTGAATTTTGTATAATAAAAAAGGACAATACTGAATCCTCTCAAGAGTTGCACTTATTTTAGTTAAATCCTGTAACTGAAGCACGTTACATACCTTGAGGGACATTTGTTCAGGAAGAACAGTGAATGGATTTGCACATATCATTTATAAAGGTAGTTTTGTTAAAGCATAGGTGTAATTTCTGAAATCAGATTTAGACTTAATAGTATATTTAGCATTAATTAGACATTTACAAATGCTGTGCATTTTAGTACAAGGGAGTCAGTAAATTTGGGATTGCTTTGCAAAATGGAGAACTCTGCATTATTTCCATAAGCAATATACTTTTTTTGTGGATGCAGCACCCATGATTACATCCTTTATGGTCTCTGTCTTATTTTACCATAACAACCTATTCATTTGTTCCATTTTGAAAAGAGATTGACAGAAGCACTGTAAGGGCCTATATTGGTCTGTTGTTCAGTCATTTCCATGGTGAACGTGCTAAACTTAGAATAAGAACAGGTTGCCCTACATCTCCAATGGAAAGTTGCCAGTGATGGAAGTTCTGCAGGCCACATTTCACCCCTGCTTTTATCTCCTCCTTTTCTGTGAGTGCAGCATGTTGTCACTGACAGTCTGACATTTTGTTCTTATCCCCCAAAAAGCTAAGTAACACGGTGATGTGCATCAATTATGATGGGAAATATGGTCAGTAAGGTCCAGTGTCACTCCTGATTTTGCTTCCAGTAAGACCCAACCCTTCCAATACATCTTTGGAAGCTCATACATTTTACTATGAGCAGTTTTTTGATGTTTGCAGGATTATGTCAGAGTTCCCATGATTGCCTTGTGTTATTACTTTGTCTCTTTCACCTGTGGTATGGTGTCTAAGTGTATTAAAAAGTGATGTTTTGGCTACTCTGGCAAAACTGGGTAGCAATTCTTATTTTCACACTGAGAATGGTAGACAGGGCAACTGCTAATTAGCAACTGCTAATTTTTGCTTACAAAGGCAGTTTGTGTGGGTGATTTCGAATAACTGTACCCTGTATTGTTTTCCTCCACACAACTGAATTTGTAAAGCTCTGTGCCTATTAGCTAACGTATCCTAAGGTTATGATGAATCTGGTCTTCCTTCATAGCTTTCTGGGGACACAAAGAGCTGTAGCAGGCTGTTTTAAGGCCTGCTTAGCATCAAGACCATAGTGGGTATGTGGCTGGAAAAAGAAGTGTCCTAAAACTGTTCTCTACTCTCAGAGACTTCTGCACTGTTCTGTCAGATTTGAGGGTGGACCAGAAGCACTGGTATACCTGCTGTAACTTCAGACAATAGCTCTAATATGCATAGTGGATTGAATAAATGGTGGCTTTGATTCCCTGATAAAAAAGAAATAGCAACTCCTGAGAAAAAAGATATTCGTCATGTTGAGAAAGTTTCTTTTCTGTCTTCTTATTGTCTATTCTTCCTGCTGTTTGGAATGTGTAAAATGATTCTGACAAGCTTGATATGTGCCAAAACCCAGCATGCCCACTGGTGGGAAGATTATCATCACCAAGATATAATAAAAAGCTTCTAGAAAAGTGCCTCTAATGATGGACTTCTCTTCTGGCACTGACAGGGATTTCTATTTATATTAACAACACCCGCTAGCACCACTGTAGCTAAAGGCCTGTTAGTGTTTTCATTAGAAATTCATTTCAGGACTTTATAACTCAGCTGGAAAACTTGCTTTGAACTCAAGAGCTGCAAAGACTTTTACAGAGACTGGTTTTTATTTTCTTGCATTTTTGCATTAAACAAAAGTAAATCTTATTTAGTCAATAATAAATAAATGAGGAAAATCAAAACATGTTAACTTCTAAGAATTCTACTTAGGAAAACACATAGTAAGTGTTTGATATCATCATCTGAATACTAAACTGTGTATAAGTACTTGTTGAATCAGGGCTGAAAGCTATGGTGTTTAACCCCATGGGATTATATTCCTTATGAGTAGTAAAGTACAAACATGTGGAGTTTGTCTGCTTTTCCACCTTAAAGCACATGCAAGAGTTTAGTGGTTATAATTACGATTTTGAATAGTACTATTACTGTTTCTAAGTAACGATCACATTTTATATCAGGTTCTAACTGTCTGCTTTACTCTGGCAGTCAAACATTTTATTTCAAGTGACAATTTTTTTTTCCTTATATGCATTGGGATGTAGAAAGTAAACTCAGATTAAATGATAAATGCAAAACTCATTGTGTAATTGAATGGTTGAGTGAAAAATTAATTTGGATTTTATATAGGAATAAAATCAGAAAAAATATATTCCCATGAAAGTCCTATATATGCATAAATACAACACTGCTACTCTATAAAAAATAACATGCAAGATGATGATGTTTTCAGATTACATAAAACTTATTTGTGAACAGGTTTTTATAGTTTCTGACTAATATTTTAAAATAATTTGCAGGCATTTTTATTGGATTTCCCACCAAAACTACTTGTTAATGTGTAGGACAGAATGGGTTGACAATATTACAAAAATCTGTGGCATGCCTAGAGTAAAACCAGCAATATCAAAGTCCAGCTAGAATGGGCTAGGACCAAATATATTGATTGTTGTTGATGACACTGATAAAGACAATTCACATGGTAGTGTTTAAAAGCTGTAGGTTTTTTTATATACACAACCACATCAGAGATGTAATCAGGAAAATATTGACCAGGAAGGCTGCAACAGCAGGCTCAGTGTGTAAGTCGGGGGTGTGCCCTGGTAGCCAAGATGGCAAACTGCATCCAGGGGTACATCAAGCACAGTATACCAGCTGGTGAAAAGAGGTGTTTATCCCACTGTATTCTGCATTGGTGCAGCCTCATCTTAAGTAGTGTGTGCAGTTCTGGGTCCCGCAATTTAAGAAGTATGTGAAGGTCTTTGAATGTATCCAGGTGGAGGGTAACAAAACCGGTGAAAGGACTGGAAGCAAGATCCTATAAGGCATGGCCAAGGACTGTGGGCTTATCTTGTTTGGAAAATAAGAGGCTGAACATCATTGCTTCTTACAGCTTCCTGAGGAGGACAAGCAGAGAAGGAGGTACTGATACCTTCTCCCTGGTATCCAGTGGCAGGATGCATGGGAGCAGTTCAAAGCTGCACCAGGAGAGGTTTAGACTAGATATTAGGAAGCGTTTCTTTAATAAGGGGATGGTTAAATGCTGGAATAGGCTCCCTAGAGAGGTGATCAATGTCCCACATCTGTCAGTGTTTAAGAGGCATTTGGACAATCCCCTTAATAAAGTGCTTTAACTTGTTCAGCCCTGATTTGATCATTCAGTTGCACTAGATGATGGCTGTTTGTCCCTTCCAACTGAAACAGTTTATTCTATTCCTCTGTATTTCACTAAACAACAATGCATTATGTATTATATTCATGTCTATAGAAGAATTTTTTACTTCAGCCAAAACTGAGTTTGGTATTTCAGACAGGTGCAAGCATGTAAGCATTCTCACTCAAGATGTCAAAGAGAAAGTTCAAACACTATGAATCCTGATGTGTGACCCTCTTACACAATTCCTGGGCCAGTAAGAGACTGCTCTTGAACAGTGAGCTTTTGCATTTGCAGAGTGATAAATTTGAAATAAAATCAATATTGGTCATTAAAAGAGACTAAAGCCCCCAGCTACTTTTCATGATAGTGTTTGCTGATACATTACCAAAGCTATTGAATAGATGAAAAAGACAGTTACATAAAGAGAATTTTAGTAAATACTTTTCCATACACACTTACTGCATTAAGTGAGATTTATTTTGTACATGCTATTGAAATTTGCAATAATGTAGGTGGCTCAAAAATCTTATTTTTAAGTAGTGCCTCTCAAGAGCTTCTTGAAATGTTATCCATCAAAACCTTTTAACTGATGGAGAAAATGTTGCTATCATGTTGCCATTGTGTTGTCATAGCAAAAATAATTTTAAATAATGTGTAGAAGCAAAAGAGCCTGCAAACAATTTAAGAGAATTTGACTCCTTAAAGTGCTGAAATTTTTAAACACAGGTGGTGCACAAGTTAGAGTGAGAACAATGTTAAAGGAGATTAGTGAGAGATTTTTCTCCAAATTTTTAGCTGTAGTGTACTGAAAGGGTGTCAGTTGGTGGGCCCCACTGTGCCACAAGCTTTGAAAGCATGAACACCTTTTAAAATTGTTCCGTACGTACATTCCATTCATGTTGCTTCCATCAGATTTTTTTAAAATGTCTGCCACTTCTGACATAGATTTTTTGTCTGTGGAGGTCTTGTGTTTTCTTACATTAGTAAGTCATGACTACTGGGTTTAGAAGAAGGTACTGGAAAGTTGATTCTCTTATATGGGCATGCCATTGGGTTAAAAATTCCCATGGGGATCCAGAGCTGTGAGAGTTTGCTAATGAATTCCCTCTGAGGGAAGCAGGCTCCTTTTGAACTGTTGCTTTCCCCACCACCCTAGTCTTCAAGGAGAGTTATAATTTTCACGGTTTCTGAAGAATGAGAACACTTAATGTGTTTCAGTAGCACAGCTATCAAGGCATATTCCTGGAAGGCATATTTTAGCTTTAATTAAAGTGAGAGAGATTAATTGTTTTCAGGAGAAACCAATATAATGGTGTCCATTGACCTCTTGTACAACTCAGGCTACAGAGCCTTGCAATAATTCTCACATATTGCTCTTAACTTCAGTCCAAGGAAAACATGCTTCTCAATTTGAAGTCTGTGATGATGAACAGTTCATGTACATCTCTAGGTAAACTGTTCTCCTTTATTATCTTCATTGTTAATTCATTGTCAGTCTAATTTGTTTAACTTATTTCTGGTCTTTAGACCTTATTGTAACTTCACCTATGTGTATCAGAAATCTGGTCCCCACTGAAGTGCTTTCACAGGGTGCTCCTTTTGAATGAAATTGAATTTGTTAAGTTTCCTATTGAGATATATACACCCTATGTTTTGTGGGTTTTTTTCAATATAGTTTGACAAAACCAAACTGAGGCTCTTCAGATAAGTTCATCTTCTGGTTTGGAATGTGAAAAATCTAAAAATCCTACTGTTTTGCATATTTTAAATATAATTTGTTTTCCTGACTGTTGGATATATTTTCTTTGGAAGTGTTTGTGTGCGAGAAGAAAAGCAAATATAATGACATATTATCTATCATAATATCTCTTTTAAACGTTAGTCCCATCTCTCCTTTGAAACTTACAGCTTATTTCATAAATGAAAACTGCACAATGCCTTAAGGGAGAAGGTGAAGGAAGACATAGGACCGAGCTCTGAGGTTTGTAATCACTTTTCGGATTTCAAATTAAACAAAACAAAGCAAGCATAAAGAAATCTACTTTAAATGCTTTACTGAAATAATTTTCTTCAAGATACCTATTTTCAGGTTCTTTCCTCTCCTTTTGCTCTAATCATACCATGGAAACTGAGACCTAAAAAAGCTGTTCAATTACAGTACAGTTATGAAAAATATTTCTGGCAGTCCTACTGGATAGGCACAAATACTGAGACATAAAATTGTCCATATGCAAGGGTTAACATCACAGTTCCTCTGACAAGGGCTGCTAAGAACTTTAATCTTCCAAATGAGTATAATGTTTATGTGTGTTCCTACAACAATAACTTTTTTGTAAGCCCCTGAAGTCATTCAAAGGACAGGTCCAGCACTAATTCATATTGTTGCTTTGGGTTTTTTTTGGTTTTTTTTTTTTTTAATGAATGAGTAACATTTTTTTTTTTTGAGGGAAGGATTTTGTTTGTTATTTTAAACATTTAATTATTTTACTACTTATTAACTTGTAAAACTTGATATATGATCAGATGAAAACCCTGGTTAGGCACTGGCTGTAGTGATTTCCAGTAGTAAGCCTTAAAATTTTATGTGTGTCAAAGAAAGAGGAATGTATTTCTCCATGAATTCAGTAAATATAAATTCCATTTGATATCACTGTCTGAAACAGGAATCTTTAAGACCACAGAGATTAAATATGGCTAAATAAAGTTCGCTTAGTTTTACCAGAGCAACCTTTTTTTTGTTCTTGCTATGGCCCATTCATTTTAAGGAAAAAAACCCACAAAACCCACAGACAAACAAAAAACCAACCAACCAAAAAAGTAAATTATTATTTTCAAAAGAAAAGAAGACTTTTTTTTTTTTCCCCCCTTAGGTCTTAAGAATGAGATATTTTTACAGATACCTCTTCATGATTAAAATCATTCAAATTTCAAAAGTACACACAGCTCTTTAACTGTAACATCTTTTGCTGGTTTTCACAGCCATGGACAACCTAATGAAATTGCTGTGCATGTGCGAGTCTAGTTTGAATTTACATATCAAGGCTCTGTTACTAGTGTTTTATTTTTAATGGAGCAGGCAATATTCTGTACATGTGTGACATTTTTATTTGTAAGTAAAAAAGCCTCTGTAATTCCCTGTCATGACCTATTTGATTTGTCTTCAAAACACAGTTCATGCAAATAACAAGTCTAGCAAAATTCCATTTACAAAGACAAATGCTATTTCTTGATACGTATGTTTTAATGTAATGCATTTCATTCATGTGTCATCCATATATGCTAGAAGCTACTGAACTGAAGAAGTATGATTTCAACCTCAAACAGCTCAGCTTCAAATATTAATATGCTAAGAAATGCAAACAGATGATGCATAAAAAGGAGAAAATAGAAAGTGAGAAAAAAACCTGCTAGTAATCCTGTTTGAATAACTCTGTGGGCAGTATCACACATAGGTATTCTTAAGAGGAAACGGCATATTATTTTCCTATAAGACATTAAACTTCTCCACTAGCACTAAGTCCGACAATCTTTCATTCAAGAAAATACTTGGAGCTAAAAGGGTTCTGTTGCAAAATGTTTCCACCATATTAAACATAAAAGTAAACTGAATTGAGAGGAACTTGCAGCTTCTACTCAGAACTTGAGGTAGCTTATGTGTTACTTCTTTAAAACCTGTGGAGTAAGGTTTGCAACAATTATGTACTATACAGTAACAGAATACAAGTTTGTTGATGCACAAAATGATGTGGAGTACAGTTTGCCTAGTGTTGATTTTAATGATATGCAGGTCTAGAACTAATAAAAAGTGAGAGTAACTTTCATCAATAGAGGAAGCAGATAGAAACAGAGGCTCATTGAATTGCTTAGGTTGGAAAATACCTTTAAGATCATCAGTCCAGCAGTTAATCTAGGGCTGCCATCTAGCACCAGTAAACCATGCCCTTAAGTGCCACATCTACACATCTTTTAAATACCTCCAGGGGTGGTGACTCAATGTCTTCCCTGGGCTGCCTGTTCCAATGCTTGACAATGTTATCAGTGAATAAATTTTTCCCAATATCCAGTCTAACCCACACCTGTTGCAACTTGAGGCCATTTTCCCCTGTCCTTGTTTCTTGGGAGAAGACAATTGCAAACACCTCACTAAAGCCTCCTTTCAGGTAATTGTAGAGAGCAAGGCCCCCTTGGTCTTCTCCAGGCTAAACAACCCCAGTTCTCTCAGCCATTCCCATAAGACTTGTGCTCTAGACCTTTCGTCAGCTTTGTTGCCATTCTTTGGACACAGTCAAGCATCTTAATGCCTTTCTCATAGTGAAGAACCCAAAACTGAATGCAGTATTTGAGGTGCAGCCTCCCAGTGCCAAGTACACAGGGACAATCACTTAGTCTTGCTGGCCACATCATTTCTGATGCAAGCCAGGATACTAATGGCTTTCTTGAGCATATGGGCACAAGCTGGCTCATGTTCTGCTGGCTGTCGACTAAAATCCCCAAGTCTTTTTCTGCAGAGCAATTTTCTAGCCACTCTTCCCCAGACCTGTAGCCTTGCACAGGGTTTTTGTGACCCTAGTGCAGGATCCAGCACTGAGCCTTCTTGAACCTTGTAAAATTGGACTAGGCTAACTTGGTGTAGTTTTCAAAGTTGCTAAGATAACACTTGATCCCCTTATCCAGATCATTAATAAAGATATTCAAAGAACTGGCCCCAGTACTGAGCCCTGGAGAGCATCACTTGTGACCAGCTACCAACAGAATTTTACTCCATTCACCACCACTCTGGGTCCAACCATCCAGACAGTATTTTTTTTTTTTTACCCAGCAAAGTGTGTGAGCTTTAGTAAACAGGAAGAGCGTATATACTGATTTGGAAGGTAAAATATTTATGTAACCCTTTTCACCACGGAAAGGCAGTTTGGTGTTGTGTCTTCCTAATTAAGAGAACAAAGCACTGGTTGTATCTGCAGATTTCTGTTATACCATCTTTGTAAACACAACTGTCACAAGGAGTAATAAATGCCAGACCTCCCTGCAGTAGGAAGGACTTTCCCCCTCCTCCACTGCAGCAGAATTTAAAATAACTAATGCAAAGTGCTTCCATTATTTAGCTTAGAAATTAGAGTAGAGCTGTATTGTACCTGCTGTGGCATTTGAAAAACAAATTATTTTTTCATATTCTGAAATGCTTCTTTCAAACTTCTTCTCCTTCAACTTTCAATATTACTTCAGCTTTTGAAATAATATAAATCATTATAGAACTATCAGTTGAAATAACATGTTCAGATACTGTTCATCTCTATTAATCTGCTTTTATCACTGTTGATAATTTCTTTTAAAGAAAAGCTAATTTTGGTGGTCTATTCAGTTAATCTTCCTAAAATGTAAGTATTGCACTGAAGAATCTTTAATAATATATGGTCTCTCACTAACTTTCTCGTATCCTTTCATCACTGATTTCTAGAACTGCTTAATTGCCTGAAGCCTCATAGTTCATTACTTGTTAAAGAAAATAACTTAAATCTAATGAAGCCCTTCATTTAAGTGAAAATTGTTTTTTAATTATACGAGCCTGTATTTACCATTATGCAGCAGTTGTTTTAATGTCTTTTTGGCACAAATCTTCAGAGATACTCTTCAATGAGCTCTCTAGTTGAACCTGTACCTTGGCTAGTGCAGTTGCCATCTGAAATGGCTGCCAGCTTGGCTACCAGAAGATCTCTTTTGCAACTGTGCAGCCCTGTCATACCCTACTGCAATTGCTAGCAACTGGCCATAAACTTTGCATTGAGTTTGCAGGGATTGAGGTGCATTGACTTGCTCTTTCTGAGCTATTCTTGAACTCCTTGCAGCCTTGCTGTACTTGGTTCAGCTGTGGCAGCAATTTCTCTGATTGACCAGATGTTTGTGGCTAATTTGTTTTACTTTCTAAAAAATCTATGTAACTATGACAATAGTTTCTTATAGATGGCTGGAAAAAGAATTTTTTTATGAAGAATAAGATTTTTATTATCTAGCATAATTGTTATGCAGTCATAGAAATGTTTGGGTTGGAAGGATGATGTCATGTAGAAAAATGCAGTAGTCATGTAGAAAAATGTAGAAAGATAGCAGAGGCCTGAGGAAGGATGCACTGTAGAAGAGTACAGAAAGCATTGGAGAGGTGTACTGTTGTGGGATGATAACAGATAGGGGGTACAGGCTTGCCACTGTAAGCTCTGAAGGTATAAAGGAATCAGTTATGGTCAGTTAAAGAAATGAAGACTTGGAACTTGGCAAAATAGGTTTTAGGGGTTACAAGGACAACAAATAAGGAGTCTGTCACCCACATAAACACCATCATATATGTAAATTCAGATACGTTGTAGAGCTGCAGACCAATGAAAAGAAAGCGAGGTGTAAAGGCGTGTTGGGAAACATAAAAAATTACTCCAAGTTCTGCATTTAGACAGAAGAAAAAGCCATCCACAGATGATGATCAGTAACCATTGCATCGCCCATTGCAAACATCAGAATGACAACAATTGTCTTAGAACCCACAGGAAGCAAAAGCATAATATCAGAGAAAGGAACAAAAATACTGTGTGTAATAATTTTAACTGTATTATTATAAAAACTTTCTTGAATAGAAGCCTTTTTTTCTCTTTTCCTGACACCAATTGCATGCATACTTGTAATGATTCTTGAGTTAGACTGTCCAGATTTCAATAGTAATGCCATATTAAATTATTATGCTAATGATAAATTCTTGGCTTTATATGTAAGGCACTTTTTTCTCTCCCCATAAACAAGATTTTGAGCATAATGTTCTGCAGTAGTCAACATCCATTTGTGTCTGAGACCTTGACTGATTCCAGAAACCTCCATCTTCTAGGTATGGAGAAGCAAAACTAAATCTTGACTTGCAGAAGAGATTTAATCAGAGCTTACAAATGACCTATCCTCAGATGTGCATTTAAGGAAGAAAAGTTCATCAGCTATACTTCATTATTCTTCTTAGACTTAATCATTAACCTACTGATGTTAGTTTTGGGTTCTTCTGGGTAAGTTTTTCCTTAAAGGGAACAAAAATTTAATGGTCCAGGTGATTCACATACTTAAGTGTGAATTTTACAAGCATGATCTGTTCTAGGTGTATTTCCTTCCTCACTAGCAACCAGCCTTCTCCCAGAAGAAAATGAGTCCCATTCTTATATTTAGCATAATAACTCTGCAGACAACATTTTAATTTAGCTTTATTTGTCCTGAAGCAATATTGTGAAGACTTTGGATCAGCTTGTATCTGATACTTACTCAAAAATGATTCATATGGAGCTTCAACAGGTTTCTGATCATATCTCATTTTGGATATGGTGACTAATTTCAAAAGACAAAATGTGTTTTTATAAAACTAAGTAAATAACAGCTATGGCAAATACAGTTCCTTTATGGAAGGATCATCACTGGGTCTGCACAACTGAAGTACACTTCTTAAAGTCTTCTGTTTACAGAGCCAAGCTCCAGGATTTCATTCAGACTATTTAGATCTATGCCAGTGCAAAAGACTGTGTCTAAAGGCTTCAAAAGTGAAATCTAAATTAAGCTGAAATTATATTTAATATATGCTTTTACTTGAAAGTTTATATTAACCAGGATAAGAGCTTTTTGACTATTAAAGCTGCAACAATATATAGACTATCTACAGACATTTAACTGATTGAGTAAGTAAATGACATATGTATTAACTTTGATTCCTATTTATAGTTGGTGGGAGCTTCTGTCACAGCTGTTACCTGTGGGATCTTCTAGCCTGGAATTGATAGGAGTTCAAATAAGTGACTGTAAAAGCCACGTGGGAGAATGCATAGTAGTTTTCCCTTAATGTCTGTGATTTTGTTAAGGTCTTAGTGGAAACAGTGTGCCCTAATGAAATGCAAACCACCCCTGGTAGGTATGATGTGGATTCTGGAGACTTTAAAGTAGATGAAGAGCTGCTGTCAAAGATACAGAAAGATAGTAAACAAAAGAAATCACTGCTGAGTAAAATTAGGCACTTTCTGTGGCTCAGAGGTGTCAATTGACTTAACATTTGTGACACTGTACAGCTCAGGATAATGCAGAACTGTATCACTCAGGAGCTCTGTGAAAGGTTTGCTTAGGTTCATCTAGTGTCTCTACAGGGTGGTATAAATGCAGTAGAACTGACTCAGATATTTGTATTTACGTGTCCTTGGGCAGCTCCGCACAGAAAGAAAACTTATTGCACTGATCCCATGTCCTCATGCAAGCAGAAATTAACCAGTGAAAAGCACCAATTGTTCTTATTCACTTGGTACAGAGGATGCACAGTTGTGTATGTAATTTTTCTTGCCAGTGATACATAAAAGTACCAGGTTTATATCAGTAAGTGTGTCCTTGACTTTTAGAATGCTTTTCTAGGTAAGGAGAGTGTGACATAGCGCTGCAGACTACTTACATGGATTTTTTTTTTGTGGTCAAAAATATCTCTTTTTTGAAGTGCCCAACCAGGGCTGCTAAAGGTGAAAACAATAATTTTTGTTACTGTTTTTCAATTTATGCTAATGCCTGCTATGGTAGCTGTGTGATATAGACCTAGTTCTTAGCAAGATGTCCTTTCTACCTTCACGCTTATAAAATCAAGTTATTTGAGTGGTACTGCTAGAAAACTTGCTTTTTCTCAGATTTCCCCATCTGAACATAAAGCTCTTTACTGAGACTTAACCTTTAAATGAAAGCCTTCCATTGAAATCCAGTAATAGAGGATTTTGTAAAGGAGGGTTAACCTGCTGCCTACGTTTTCTGTAATAGGTGAATAATTGCAATCTATGCCCAGGAAGTGAAATGTCTGATTCAGTTCTCTTTGAGCAATCTCCACATTACTGATGACTTTGCATGTCCTTATGTGTTCTACTAAAGTTATGAAGGAAAAGCTCACAAACTGTGCCAGAAAAGAGATTATTAAAGGAGGAACATGATTCTGTACTCTGGTGATTAGAGCACTTAGAAGAGTCCTGCAATTTATTTCCTGGTCTCAGGATTGTTAATGAGTTTTATCCTGTGACTTAATGTAAAGAGCAGAAACAATTGCTAAACTGTGCTGTCAGCAGTACCTGAAATACCTCACTTGGAATTAGCTATTATGTTACTTGAATTCATCATTATATTTTGCAAATTAGACATACCCACAGCTTGTTAAAGCCTTGTCTATATTTGTCAATTGAATGGTAAAGAGTTGCCGGAGCTGTTAGCAGTTTTCCTTCCTGGCATACTTAGAACAGTATAACCACTATTGGGAGATAAACTTACTAGTTCAGATGCACTGTCATGCTAATATTGCTGTACTATATTCTGCACAGTATTGCTTCGTATTTTGTAGGCAGATAATCTTATTTGGCTCCCTCTGCTGTGCTCCTCAGTGTACACACCAGACTGCTAACAATCCTCAGTCTTTATTAACTTCAGCATAAGGTTGAATTTCAGTTTTGTTTTCACTGTGGACAAATTAGAACATTTGAACAACCTGTTCCTTTTTTTCAGTCAGTTAGATTGTTGCATGAAATGGTTTTAGATATCTTGGAGATTTGCCCTACCTCTGAACCCTGTCTTGTAACAAATGTGTTTTCCTTAGACTAAAATACTGAGGGGATTTTCATAAACATGTAAATCATTGCCTCCTTAATTTTAATGTCTGTTCACAGATTTGTGTCTAGAAAAGAGATGAAAATTCTGCAGTATACAAAACCCTGATGATTAAGAAAACAGATTTTTGTTTCTTTTGTTCTAATATATCTCAGAAAGTTATTCTGTACTTTTGTAAATGAAAAATCAAGCTTTTGTTGTCTTAAAAGTGGACAACAAATGGTTTCAGTATAAGTTCATGTTGGTTTGTACTGGAAGATAAAGCTAAGTCATTTTCACCATTTCTTTTTAATTTTTGAGGATGAAAGGAGTTGTGCTTCATTGGTTAGATCTGACCAGGGAAAAGTCAATGAGGGAAGCAGTTGTGTATCATCTGATAAATAATAATTTCTTTTAAAGAAGAGTTTGTAACTTCTCAGTACCACATTTTGATGAAAGTGAACCATGAAACAAAAGGATAAAAGAGAGCTCTATTTAATATTCACAACTTGTTCCTGGATGAATATTTTTTCTGCCCCTATTGAAATATAGAAGAAAATGTAGAAGACAAAAGGCAATTGATTAGAAGATTGAAAGACTTCAGAGATTTTTACCTCTTTGACACAACATAACATTATCTACAAAGCATTCAGGAAAATATCTATTTCTTTTGTGTTTCATTTTAGGATGCCTTTTTGAAGGATATGTATTATTTTGAAAGCTGACTTCCATTTGTTTGCAATATTACTCTGCTGACTTTTCCCATGATCAGTCACATCCCAAAATATTAAAAGGTCATGTAATCAAAGGGATAATGAAGTGGAAAATAACAAGAATGCCTTAAAGTCTTTCCTTAGAAGGGGGATATAAGGCACATGTTTGGTAAAAGCCATGTCTGTAGCGGAGTGTGAGTGATAGCATTAATGAAGTATTTTTGCTTTATGTTTGTTGCTTGTGTGGCTGAATATAAAACCATGAGATTCAGACAGAACATGGGTATCTGTGTTTGTAGAAAAGTGGCACCATATGGAGCACTTTAAAAAGCACTGGATTTGCAGATCTAGTTCCATCACATGATAAGAAGTCTTCAACAAGTCCATGAGATGTAGCAGCTCTTTCACTTCAGTCTGTGGTACCCTTATTAATTTTTCCTTCATTCTTTATTACTGAGTATATATATTACTGTGTATTCTTTATTGCAGAGCTCATGAAAATATTTGCTTTGCAGCTTCTGTAGCTTAGTCCCTTGTCTGAAGGGCCTTGGTTGTATAATACCACTTTAAGTTCCATAACAATAATTTGTAGCATTGAAAGAAAGGACAATGGATTAATTTGAGAGAGACATCAGAACAAGCATATGCTTAAGAAGATACTGTTAAATTTCTCCTTCACACTCATTTTTCAAATTCCTTGCCTCATTTTTTGTGAGAAAGCCATTGATTTGAAGCTAAAATAATCTATAATCACAATTTGAACCCCAAAAGGACTCTTCTAGTTCTCAAGCTTTGAGTGCAAAAAGTTTCTATTTATTTTGCCCTGTTCTCTCTTCTCATAAAACATGTAGATAATTTTAAGTCATAGGTTTGCCCTGCTTCTGCTGCATAACCCAGGTCATTTGTTTCTCTTAACAGCCATGATTCTGCAAGTGATTGGTCATGAAGTCTTTGACAGACTTTATTGCTCTGTGTGTAGTGATATAGTAGTACTCTAAATAGTCTTCTTGCTTTAGAAACACTAATGTGGATTTTGTTCCAGAGGGTTTGTGGCTCTCCTGCATTTTAGAGTGATATAAGTTGCCTTTATGGTCAATCAAAGAATATTTCTTGAGGAAAAAAAAAAAATCCCAATTTTTAAACAAAAAAAAAAAAAAAACAAATACGTGCCATAATGTACTAAGCAAACACACTAAATATAATCTTTAGAGAGAAGCTAAGGCCAGACACAATGGCTATCTGCTGAATTTCTCAATGGAAAAGTAAACATCTTTCACATTAACATCTGATGGTTGCTTGTGGAAAAGTCAGCTATGTCATATTTTGCAAAAATAAGTTGGGATAATCTTACTCGTGTCTTGTAACTTCTCTTTGTAATAATCATGGGTTGATTTAAATTTAACTGCTATTTTTAATTTTAGTGTTAAAAAGGGATGGTATTCTCATACAGGCTCACTTGAAAATCTTAGATAATTTTTGAGGCAGCCACACTTGCTAGGCAGGATCATGTAGGTTGTCTTATAGCTGCGGCTAGATCAGTGTTCTTCATTTGTTGAGTTTAGTTTTGAAAGAAGTCAGGTTTATCTTTGGTGTCAACACAGTTTTATGTCAAATGCTCACCTGGAAAAAGGAATTTTTTTTTTTTTTCAAGTTTGAAATAATGTCCAATTTTTCATTGTATCTATGTGCAGATAACATGTTTCTAAAATACTATATTGTCCAATAAGCCATACAGAGAAAGAAAAGGTATTACTATTCAAAGACTGGATTAGGGTTCAGAGGTTTGTTAGTCACAGTTCTTTCATTTCTAAGGTCTTTTTCTTGTTTAGCCCTCCAAGAATGCTCAGGTGACATAGACCATTAAGGGCAGTTAGTAAGACCTATGCGAGCTATAAAATGGCACTGACTCCCACAGTAATCTATGGAGCTATAAAATGGCACTGACTCCCACAGTAATCTCTGGTATGTGTTTTGGAAGTTGTTCTGATTTAAATGCATACAAAATCTGAAGAATTCTCCATACCTTTCTGGTCCAAGACTGGATGCTGATTTCTAAGGATAAAAAAAAAATAAAAAATAAAAAAATTCTATTTTTAAATCTTCTAGTGTGAAAGGTATTTCAGTTTCATAAAAGTGTAAGCTAGCACTAAAATTAAATGAAAGGAGTCTGACTGCATGTGTTTCAGTGCCAGACAGCCTCCAGATTTATTCTGCAAGAGATACGGCAGTTTTGAAGGCATGAGGTTGAATTAATGGTTTCTGTAAAGCACTTTGAGCACTTTATGCTTTTACACAGTAGTATTTTTGAGGCACAGAATGTAGTCACAGACTCATACACTTAGGGAGAGCAGCTTTGATGTGAAAATCTTCATTGCTTGCTAAAATGAGGTTCTGTCCTAAGTAAATTTATTTTCACAAATCTATGCTTTCCACTGTTCTTCAGTGAAATACATGGATCTTCACTCAAATGATTGCCCACTGCTGGAGTAAGTGTGCAGCTGTCTACCTGAGCTCAGAATCTTTGCTCAGCAAACATGTTTCCAGAGATTATTATTGCTTTGTCAGGCAAACTGGATAAGCTGTATTTAAACTTTCTCTTAGCTGATACCTCAAAATGTAGTTTCTTATGTCTGAATTTAGGAAACTTACGTTTCTTTGGAGTTTTAGTAAATTATTACTAGCTACTGTGGGCGACATTGAAGCTTTTTTCCTTTCAAAACTGTCTCACAGATACAGGTAAGTGTCAAGGTACTTGCCTTTTGCAATCAAAGCATCATAAACAAGAGCCTAAACAAATCCTCTATCCCTGGGTTTGCTTTTTCTGCAAGAGGAAGCCCAATTTCAGATTCATCTCCAGAATGTATCTATGAGAAGGGGAGTGTGAGGTCACAAGTCTCAAGGTTGTTTGCACAGTCTTCAAAACCTCAAAGCATACAAGCTCTGCAGTTCTGGTTTGTAGACCACAAGCTTGTACTCTGGATATGAGTGTCATGTCCTGTCCTGCTTTGACAAGACAGAGTGGAGTTCAGATGGAGTTCCTGAAACAGCCTTCCTTGTTGTTTATATTGACTGGAAGGACTAACACAAGAACCATCTCTTCTATTTTCTCAGGTCTCTGTTCTGTTCATGGATGCCCCCTGAGGTTTTGACTTTTACTTCAGCTGGATGAGATGATGTAGCTTCCACCAAAGCTGCGGTATGTGTCTGACTGATGGAAGTATAACTTTCTTGGGATAACTGAACTCCACCTGAAAAATACCAATCTTGCTTTCTAGGTTGTGCTGGACACACAGCAGTTTTTGAGTTCATAGTTCAAATAATGAGTTTACCCATCCTCTGTTGCTGTAAAATGTCACTCTAGTTACTTCATCAAACATTTCCAATCTTCAAATGACTGTTACTGTCATTTCTAAGACTGCTTTCTCTGTTCACTGAATTGAAGTGAATTAGTTTGCTACTTCACATCACGGTATCTCAGCTAACAGTAACTGGGAGACTGAATCCTTGAGACTCCCCTTTCATAAACTACTATTCATGCTAGTACATATTTTCTGCTATATTATTGCTAGCAAAAATTATGCTCCTCCATGGGTTTAGAGTTGTCAGTGAGTGTGAGAAAATAAAGTGCAGTATTGCTGACTATGTGTTATGCTTTTGCCTCCTTTAAAAGTTATTTTGTACTGTAATTGAAAATGGAAATAAGCTGATAATGTAGGTTCCTGGCTGCAGTCTTTTTCTGCTGATGCTAAACATGCTCACCAACACTCAGGAAAGGTTTTTTAGGCAGGTCAGGGGAGACATCATAAAACCATTCATTGGTGATGCCATCATTCATTAAAGATGAGAAAGTTGATAAAGATTATTAGCAAGTACTGAGGAACAACTGATCTGTGTTTATCATGACAGAGCCGAATTCACGTTTTCCACTGACGGTAGCAGTGATGATGTTTATTTTGTATCTATCTTGCTACTTCTGTTGTTGTGTAACAAATCTTTTATTTCTATAATGGGTAATCAAATAATATAGTGAAATTTGTAATCCTTGCTTATGCTGTCAATATGGAGGTTATAATTTGTTGTTCTCAAAATATCAAGATGTATGAAAAATTATTATGGTGTTCTAAATGTTAACGCAAGCTATTTAATTTACTTTGTATAAGTTCCTTATACTGGAATTTATCCGCAGAGTATCCTTAAGGCACAGGTCTCTTCATTTGGGCTTTTAAGGGTGGGAAAAAACCCTTTTGTCTTTTTTTTTTTTTTTTTTTTTTATTAGACCACTGCATCTTCTTTCTTAGTTTTATTACTGAGAGGAAAAAAGTCAAAAGATACATATTCTGCTTTTCTCAAAGTGCACAGCCTTGCACTGTCAAAAATGTCACAGGTTAATGGTACAACTGAGTTCCATTTATCTTATTCTGACAGCTCGCCTAACCTCGTAGATCTAGCAACAGAATCCCTCCTAAAGTAAACGACATTTTTAGCCTTTGTTCTTTTCATATGGGCCTACTAAAAGGATTTACAGTAATTCTACATTGAGTTTATAATATGTCACTTGTTATATGAAATTACAGTGGAGAAATTTTAGGTTAATTTAGTTCCATAGAATAATTAATATAATGTTGAAAATTAAAGTCTCACCTTAAAAATCTGAAATGATAAGAATGGATTTTGTGAAAAATGATGGCATGTATTTTTAATTTCACAACTTTTCTATTACACGCGTTTAATAATTTATGGAAGTTAAAAATGGCTGGCAGGTGGCAGACAGTGACCTAATTTTATCCTCAAAAAAAGTGTGAGTCCTAACCAGTGGTTACTTATTGATGACTTACAGAATGTATCAACATTTTTTTTGGCTAAAGTGAGTTTTATAAAGCCTGGGCTAACTAAAATCTGAATATTTCGTATTGAAAATATTGATTTTCATTAAACATGTTAAAATTGACTGTTGTATAGACAAATGCTGTTTGAAAGCAAACTGAAAGCCCTTCCAAACTTATGTTTTCAGAGATGCTTGATTAAATTAAATCCATTAGACTCAGATACCATCTTTAACTTTGGATTGCAAGCAGTCAGTGTTTTTACTCTTAGAAGAAGCAGCAGTTGAAATCATGGAGTGTTTCAAATACTTTCTTCTTAGTCTAGATAAGTAGGGTGTTTGATACAAAGAAGGATATTTGTCTTTTATGATCTAGGTATAGTGCAACACCATTGAATTTTGTGGAGAATAAAACAGAATGGAATGGTACAACAATCTAGTCCAACTGAAAAAAGCTGTAATCTTTTGAGTATGCCTGGGCAGAGTTCTGGATGCCTCTGGGTTTTGAGCAAGTCTATTCTGCTCTTAAAAATGCAATTCTGCATTTGTAGATTTGAAGTAATAACTTCTTCCCTTGTGAAAAATCTGAAATCTTCTCAAAAAAAAAAAAAAACACCAAAAAAACCAAACAACAACAAAAGATATTTTCTTATAATATTTCTATTTTGTTCTATGTTTTGTTTAATATTTCTTCTGTTCTAAGCAGACTACATAATCATTCCAAAACTATTTTGTAACAAATCTGACAATTGTGAGTGTATTGCCCTCCTCATGTTTACAATACCTGTATCAATCCTTTTCTTATTTGAAAATATTTATCATTACTCTATAGTAGCCACTCTTTGTGTTTCCACATGATTTCATGTTTTAGTAGTATTTTGTAGAATGGGTTAAAATTAGTGACATTTCTTTATCAGTTTAAAGTTTTGGAAAATGTTGGCATTTCATAAGGTTCAATACATATGTCAGCAGAGCTAATTTGAGCATCCAGGAGCAAAGAATGAAAGTCAGGGGCACAGTCTTTGAAAATACAGTTCACTGGAGAAGAAAACTATAACCCTCAACAGAGGTCCATTACTACAGAGCACTGAATCCATCTTTCGCCAAAAAACATCCACCACAAATACCTCCTCCTGAAAGATTAATTTTGAACTTTTACATAAATACGATGGTTAGAAAGGCAAATGTGGTTGGGATTTTTTTTTTTTTTGTGGGTTTTGGCTTTTTTTTTGTGTGTTTGCTTTTTTGCTAAAAAGCTGTTAGATCGACATGATGACATGGGAATTTTATCTTTTCTGTGCATGCAAATAAACAAGTTTGAGATGGAACATTAAGAAGCTAAATACTATATATGAGTTTGGTGTCCCATTTCAAGAAGGATGATCTATACTGGGATTGATCGAGGGGATAATTGCATAATACAGAAAATTCTGAAAAACAGATTTTGTGAGCCTTAAGGAAGAACAGTCTGTGCATCAAATAGATGTAGTCAAGATAGTATGGTCAGACAGACAATTAGAGGTACAGTGGCTTAAAAAAAAAAGGGCATAATCCTGATATTTTATGAGATGGCTACTGTCCTTCTATCTGTGTTTACTCAGTGTTATGCTGCTCTTTGTTTCTGTCTTTCAGATAAAGGCCTCAAAATATCCAAAGTTTAAGCTTATGCAAGCTTAACCATTTTTCTGGCATATAGCAAATTAAGTTTTGGAAAAGATTACCAGATACCATTACTTTTAGGGACTTGAAAACCACAACAGTTATCTTTAAAAAGACATGCTTTTTCTCCTAAGCTGCATGGGAATAAACTGAGAATGAGGGGAAAATGAATGGATTTTCTATGTCTGAAATCAGGAAATTGGTGTTTCTGGCTTTCCCAGAGGCTGTCAATCCATCTTCTGGTGAGAAAAGTTAAAACACATAGTAACCATGTAAGCATAAGCATAAATAAAACCACCAGCATTCCTTGGCTGGAGTTTGTTCCCTATAATCAACAGTGACAGATGAAGGAAGATAACACCAGTCTTCAAGGTGATGTCAGCTTTTCAATGTATTTTAAAGTAAATTATGTTGTTTGCTGAAAATTGAGCTACTTTTTCTTCAGTCGATCGTTGCTAATAGATTTCTAACATAATGGAAGTTTTATGACAATGGCTCAAGTTTCTTCTGGTATATTATTGTAGCAAATTGACATATGGTAATAATAACTAAAACTGCCTTATTTCAACATTAATAGTAGTTCTAAGAGACTGATAAATCAGATGAAATAAGCTCTTTGAGTTCTTGCATTTTACACAGTTGTCTCTATTAGAAATAGTGCTGCTGTATCATCTGCATATTTCACTGGAAATTATTGTGAAGATATTTTGTGTATGCTGAATTTCATGCTCTAAAATTTTCTTCTTTGATTTAAATATTTTATGATCTAAAACTAATTTTATATTCTATTCTATGGATTATGGAGTATTGACACCTATTTAACACAAGAATAAGTGAAGTAAAATTCACATCTCACATTAACCACAAGTATTAACAGCGCAAATTTTAACAAAATTGCTAGCAAAATTCAGTGTTTAAGTTAAGGAGTTTATGCAGTGATAAATATATTTTTTCATTAGTACTGGTGGATATTTTTTCCCTTCTCATTTTCTTCTGTTGTATCATTATGCAGCCATCTGTCAACATCATATTGTGAACATTTCAGCATATTTTCTTTTAATTACTTGAATGACATCACCTGCAACTAACTGTCAAACTGAATGAATAGATTCTTTTCAGAGAAGGTATTTATGCTCTGTCAGTGTCAAGCTACCCCAGATAGACTCATCATTTAGAATCAAAAGGAGCTTAACTAAGTTGCTATCCAAGTTTTACTGGCATGTGAATAGTTTAAATATTAGTGACTATTTTAATGAGTCCTCTATTTTAAAGCAGTCCTCTGCTTTTTCCTTACATTTCTCATTTTCTTGTGGAACATAACTCTATTATTACAGAGTACAAAGCTTCACAGGAGCATCCCATGTGTTTTTATTTGGCTTTATAGAGTTGAGCTTTTGTTACGGTATCATGTCACAAATAAGCATTTTTAATAGGGTTTAGGCTGTGTATTAAAAGCTTGGTAGTATGCTGCTCTACATTTCATCTTACTCTGAGAAGCAGAGCGATCACATTGAACTGTGAAACTGAAGGAAACCAAATATTTGAGCTGCCCTGTTTGATATTGTGCCATTTTTTAAGTATCCCTTGAAGACAGATTTTCCAAGTCATCTGAACTGATTGATGTTATTGTGTCTGATCTTAATCAACTGAGCCAATCATCTATAGCAACATAGTAATAGAAATATCTTGTAGGTATTCCAAATTAGTTTATTAATGTATGTAAGTATAAGTTCATGCAAAGTGTAGATGAAGGGAGGTGTTAACATTGAAGAGTTAGCCAGCTGAGGGAGAGCTTGCTGAGTGAAGGTCAGTCAAGCACAGAAGGTAATAGCTAGTCAGTTAATACAACTATTGCAGCTTTAAAGGGTGGGAGGAAGGAGGGTAGTCAAAATCTTTTCCTGAATGTGTTTAAAGTAAGTTTGGGCAAAGGGGGGCTCAGTCCTATTGGGATTTCTGGAGAATCCCCCAAAGGGTATAACTATAAAATCTTTCTCACTAGATCAGGGTTTCCTCTGTGGTATGAACTGATGATGTAGGGACATACAGGAAGAAACAGCTGTGTATTAGGGGATGCAGGAAGAAAAAGATCAAAATAACTGAATACGAGTGGAGATTTCTAATCAGACTTCCAGTTTTGATCTCAGTGTAAATAAACTAACCCTGATTTTTCATTCATGTCTTTAACTCTTCTGAAAGTGTTTTTAATTCTTCAGTCTATTTGGATGTCAAAAGTAAATCTTTTTATATTAAACTGGTTTTAGATTATGTGATTTCAATGTACTCTTTGACATATGTATTACTCACATAACTGATGAAGCTAAACACTGGGCAACCAGAACACCAATAAGGACCCAACTTCTCAATCTGTTACTCTCAGGCACCTGGAGGATATGAGAGTATACCTAATGATTCACAGGTCAGTTTTGATTGCAGGTACTATGAAGATTAGGAAAGCAAAAAAATGCCATTGCTGAAGCATGAGTATCCTGAGGAAGACTTTGACAGATTTCCCAAACCTGGTTTTAAGAAAGGCAAACTCATAATATTGTTGATTTTCAAAAGCTATGCGCAGTTACCAGACACCTTAAAGCCTGCGCCTGGTTTTAGCAGGCTTGCTTTGAAAAATTTGGATTTAGGAATGTGTGAGATGTAAGTGACCTTTTAACTGTTTAACATCCAGTTTAACTGGTTTTCACATTGCAGTTTTTCAAAGTGCATTATTACTGAATGTATCCACATTCATTGTGAGCAATCCAGAGATAAGCATGTTGTTACAAGCCTTTACTGCCTCACATTAGAAGACAGTAATATGTGTCAGGGAAGGAAAGAGATAGTGTTTGCTGGCAAGCACTGGCTGAGCTTTGGGGCTGATGTGGGCATGTGCTGAGAGGATAGCTAATGTCCAGCTATCTTCTTTCTGTACCTTTTCATCCCTTTGTGTGCCTAGTATGTCCAGGGCTATTAAAAGGGAACATTCATGCGCTTTGTGGAAAACAGCTGTGGCTGCTGTTTTATGAAGTTGGTTTTGTTCCCAAATCTGTATGGTAGGACTAGGAATAATAACAATTTGGTCTACTATTTTTTGCTAGCAGAATAGCCTAGCATCACATATTTAAATTGCCATCAGTTCAATTTGCTAACTCTTCCTCTGTTGATTTGGCAGAGATGACCAAGGAACAGAATGCTGTTGTCCATTTAACTGTTTAAAAAAAAAATCCGTATATGTAGATAGAGCTGGAATAGAAGATTCTACTGACGTGAGATTTCCAAGGACTGAACCCAGTCTTGTTAAGCACATGTGAAGTAGGTGCAGGGAGGATGTAGGCTGTCTTTTGTTTGATAGTGTAAAGGTTAGAGAGAGCACTCACCTAATAGCAAATACTTCAATTTCCTGGGACCAAAGGACCACCTAAGAGAGTCAAGTAGGGGAAGGGAGTCTTCCTTAAAGTAAGACACTGTACTGGGGAAAATACCAGATTAATGAAATATAGAAAAGTTAGGGGCAGGACAATGCACAAGACCTCTGCCTGGCTGAAGGAAATCCTGGGTCTGTAGTCCCAGCTCTTGAGACAGGGAAAAGAATCCAGCTTAACCACTTCCTGGTCAAATTCTTTATTTGAATACTTTTATATAATGGTGAGCAAGCTTACCACTGCTTGCAGCACCTCTTTGCACCTTTTGCACTCTTTGGAGCCTTTTCACTGCAAAGGCACGCCTGAAGTACAGTGTTGCAGGAAACAGTGTTGCAGTCCTGTGTGTACACTTAATTTTGTGGCTTTTTGCTTCTGATCAGCTGAATTAATGCCTTCTTCCATGCCAATGTCATGTGCTGAATCACATTTTGAAATGTCCATCTTTCCTTATTCATGTCATTGACAGTCCAGTCCTCAAGTCTGTGTTTGTCTCATTCTGGACACAGAGAATCTTGAAGTAATGGCACTTAATGTTAATTTAATGTGATAAAAGCATTAAGATCAGGCAAGTTTACATCTTTCTAATGTTGCTTGAGATGTCATTATTGTTTTAGATTATGATCAAATGTCCCATTGCCAATGATGAACAACTGTTGTAATTTGCAGCAGCTGAATACGTATGAGGTAAAAAACTGTTCATAGTTACTCACTTAGGAAGACAGTACAGTGATTACCTAATAACATTTTTTCCCCTATAACAGTACTAAAACATAATTTCAATGAGTGAAGTCAAAGTCAGAAGGTATAAATTGTGAAGAGTATGAAACATGGACATAAACACATTAAATCCTTCAGTAATGTTACTGGTTGAACAACTTTCCCGTTCTATTTGGATCCTTTACACAGACAAAGCATCATTTGTCTTACATAAAAGTAATTCTTTTAATATATGTAGGCTATGGTCTTTTATGACTAAAGAATAGTCTTCACAAATTTTGATGTTTTTATTATATTGGAAATAAAACCATCCACTGGTTGATTCAGAAGTATATTGTCTTTTATTATGCAGCTCTTTCAGTGTTGTCCATAAAACAAGGTAACCATTGAGGCGGTGTATTGCTGCTCTAAGTCTGACTTGCAGTTTTGTTTCCCCACTGATAATTATTTTGCATACATTACAAACCTAAAAGAACTGTGTTTCTTGCTGGATATATATGCATAGGATACAGTGCATATTGTGGAATGGCCTTGGGATGACTACTGGATGTCTCCTTATATAATCTTGACTTTTCTCAGATTTCAAGTTAATGAAGCTAACCTTGTAGTAATTGCTTTAATAACATGATTAATAGTGGCATATTTGTGCAATTGGGCTGTGACCCAGCAAAACACTTAAGCACATGCTTATCATTGAACATGTGAGTAGTTTTGAGGAAATCAATACCAGTCTCATTGATGGGCCCTATTTTTGCCTTGAAGCACCTTGCTGTCTTCAGCTTTTGATAAATAAAAAAGCTAAATTCTTGAAAATGCTCTATTCTTAATTGCAAAATATGCTTCAGTCATGCATATGACAAGTTTTAATTAAAGTAGTTTTATATAAATTATATCACACTTGATTTATGTACCCAATATACATTTATGTGCTTAGAATTTATCACAGTCTTTTCAGTATATAAACATTATTGTATTTATATTCTGTAAAAGCAATGAAGTCATAATATTATCCTATAATAACATTTCATTTTGCTCTTAAGTCTTTGGTGAAAAATGTAGTGAAGTATTCAGAGACTTCCATTATATACTCTATATCTGGAAAATAGATTAATGTTTTCTGCATATACAATGAAAGTGTAAGTATGTAGCTAGTGTTAATATCCCACAGAATTAGTTCGTCATTCTGCTGTAGATGTAAATGAATGCTAACTTGATATTGGAAAGAACAGGGATCAGTATAGGGAAACTGAGTGAAAATTAACCTCTTCTGAACCAAAGTATTGTTTCATGCCATGTTTTGTGCTACCACAAAAAAAAAAACAAACCTGTTCCTTTTCTTCAAAAAGTGGTTTTTATTTTTGTTGTTGTTGTTTGTTTTTTTTGTTTTTGTTTTTTTTTTTTTTTTTTTAATCTGGGTTTTTTGTTTGTGTGTGTTTCTTTAAAAAAACCCAAACA
>JBAFWW010035498.1:7705-25849 GCA_036873685.1 Agapornis canus | reverse complement strand
AAAAAAAAAAAAAAAAAAAAAAAAAAAAAAAAAAAAAAAAAAAAAAAAAAAAGAACCAAACCTCAAAAAACCCCACATATAACTTTCTAAAAGAAAAAGAAAAAAATAGGCTCCTTACATTGGGTTTATAATGGTCCTGTTGGAGTAGCTCATACTCTGTTTATGTTAAAGGAAAGTCACAGTGCTACATCCATTTTTCACCAGCAGAGAATTTGTCCTCATTTATTTTGATTGAAAAACTGCTACTGTGTTAAACTGTAAATGAATTGGACCTGTTGCATGAAAAATACACAGTGCTGTAATTTTAATTTCCTCTACTTTCTTCTTTGCACTTCTTCGCACTTCTTCTCCCCCTTTCCTACCAACAGTCACAGTAAAAAAACTTAAGTATTTACCAGAAAGACAGAGAAGCAACTCTACCTCTAAACTCAAACCCATGCTTGTACATGAAGCAGCAGGGAGGATTTTAATCAGGCCTTGCAGGCCCTGAGAAATCACCTACATACAACACAAAACTGCTGCAGGAAGAGAGGCTAGGAGGAGGCAGGCTTTAGGGGTATTTCATTTGACTTTATACAGACTTGTTTCTTGTAATATCTCATTTAAACAGCCAGGGAGATTTTACCTACCGAGAAAATAGCCTATAACAAGTTTTAAAACTCTTGCAGCTGCCCAGGTTTGGTATTCCAAGGTAAAAGTCTCTTACTACTAAGGCAGCTGTAATGCTTTCAACTAAGTGATGCAGAATGTGTTTCTTATATTCAAAGACTAAATTCAAAGCTATTATTAGCAGCACTATCTTCATCTCACTGAAGTTACTATTCAGAACTGCTACCCCTGAAATATTTCAGTTTAGCAGACAGTAAATACTTCATTAGGGAGGTGTTGTACCCAGTGAGGAGACATTATTAACAGACAGTTTAAAAAAAAAAATAATTACTAAGCAGGAAAGAAAATCCTGTACTTGTATTGAAAAGACATCTCACCAAATAAAAAAAACATTTTTGCATATTTCTAGTCTGAATTCCTCTTTTCTAAATACGCTTTTCCTGCTGCATTTATGCAGTTCACTGTAATCTACCTAATTTGTTCCCATGCTCTTTCTGGGCTGTCTTTCCTCTCTGACCATCTAGAGAACTTCACACATTGTCAACCTATCATAGGTGAAAGCTTTTGAAGATCTACTACTTTTCTCTGGCCTAATAAGGTCAGTGACCTTTCAAGCTCTACTATTTCCTTTTCTATCATTAGCCTGATATGTGCATCAGCTACCTCTCAATTTTCTTTATCTCTTCAATGCCTCACTTCTTCCTTTGGACACTGTCTAATTAGGAACTTAATTTCCTCTTCCCTGATGGAGTTTTTTGATAATAGAGAGATCCTATTCACCCCTGAATGGCAAAACAGCACTACGATTTCCTGTCCAAGGGTGTCTTCAGGTATGTTAAGTAATTTTCATGGTAGCAGCTCTGCCACAAAACCACAATAGACTGACAGCTTATCTCTCCTGTAGGAAATACACCCATGGAGAACAGTCCTGCCCACACTCAATCAGGTTCACTTTGGAGGGAAGTACAACTGCAGTCACAGAAGCAGCTAAGGATGAGGTTTTGATGCCCTGCAGATTCCACTTTGCCTCAAAATCCTTTCTGCAGCCAGTACTGGAGCTAGCTTTTGGCACCAGCTTTTGGGAGACTTTGTCACATCTCTGTTTCCCAAACACCCTGTGCTCCAGAAGAGGAGCTGCCTTTGCCCAGGGTCTTGTACCACAGCCATGCCCTCTGTGCTTTTCCTATGCACAAGTGAATGAACCACATGAGGGTACAAGAGGCTAATAGTGACCCGGTACTTTTTTCAGGACTGAGATTTTTACAGTCATTCCACAAAGTGCCCGATTTTTGCATGAGCAATTGCAGGCACTGGAAAAGCATTCTGTTGAGAAACCTTCATGTTAATTTAAAACCAAATTGATGCCCAAATCAAGTTTCTGTTACCTTTTGCTACACCATTAAGGAAACTTATGATTTGCTCAGTTTTCTTTAGGCCTTTTACTGCATTTTTCTTTCTGCAGTCACCGGCTGCTCTGCAAGAAGCTGTGCCTTTCCTCCCCAGTGAGGAGATGTGCCAAGGCTACTCTGCCATCTTTAAGGTGCTGAAAAATTTTTGATAGGAGACCTATAATTACTACTTCACCCGTGGCCATCTTCATTGGCTTGCATAGCAAGCACTAGGATCAGGCTTGTGCTTGTTGCATCACTGGAGGTGCTAGTGTTATATATCAGGAAGAGATTTGGCAGCAACAATCACATCTCTAAGGGAAATCTGGGCTCTGGCTGCTCAGTCCCTGATGGAAAATGTGTCAGGGCTGACCAAGGCTGCAGGACAGGCAGAGACAAGGACACATCCCAGGGGAGATGCTCCCACACTCCCCATCCTGGGACAAAGGGACAACAGACATTACCTGGCATCCCAACCTCTTTCCCCATCAGCATTTCCTAGCAGAAAGCATCACCTGCTGCCTTTAGCACAGCTCCTCGATGATGCAAGGAAGTGGATGTTGTGAGGTTTAGGCACTGTGGGGTGGGACTGGGACAGTCTGGGCTCCCTGCCTGAGGATTTTGTGAGCTCCTCAGTGCAGGGCAGACTCCCTTGCACCATGTACCCTTGCACCATGTGGCTTGCTCAAGACCAGTACTGGCACATGCAGAGGAGATCTGTTGTATAAATAAGGCTTTTTTGTTTGGTTGGTTTTGCTAGTCTCTTAAAAGCCTCAAAAATTTAGAGATGAGGCTCCCCTGAAACCCTTCACCAACACCATGGCAACTGTTTCTCTCTTGAACACCTGTATCTCAAAATGACCACCTTCCTATTTAGATTTTTGTGATCTACAAAGTTTCTTATTAATCTTTTGCCACTGAACTAAAGCATTCCCTTCCCCAAACAGCATGAAAATAAAAACTTTCAGACTGAGTGGTGCATTTAGGGACCATGTTTTCTCCAATACACCTGTGTTTGCAAGTTTTCCCTTTCTTTCTTAAGCTGGGGTTTGAGATTTCAGTTATTCTGCAAACAAGACTCAAGTGAGACACAATTAGACTCCCCTGGAGACTGACCCCTTATAGTGCCCACCTGTAGCCAGACCCAGATAGCATCCCAGTGCAATGAATTAGCACTCTAAGCTGATTAGAGCAGCTCTGCACAACTCTATTTTATTGACACAATGAAGAGAGGACAGAAAAGGGGCTGAAATGAGAAAATCATTTCCATGCTGACTGAATTAAAAGAACAAAAGAGCTCCTTGCAGTTGCAGCATTCAATTTGTCAGAAAAAAAGGAAGCCACTTAATGGATCACAATAGATCTGAGCAGACAGATGAAATTTAAAACTTCAGCATGAGCGCGATTACCAGCTAAACGTATTCTCAATCATTTCCTCCATATGCTTAATTTAGTTGGATTGTTTACTTCAGGGGGTGTTGCAAAAATACTATGCAAGATGTCATCTCTTAAGCGTCTTTATATCCCATTTTTCCAAATCAGGGAAGGTTGTTGCGTTGTCTGGTAATACATTTTGTTATAACACAAATTGCACTAAATTGTGGCTGGCTATGTTTCCCTTTTTCCCCTGCTTCCAGGAGTAAATTAATATTTGCAGTATATAGAAACAAATAATGCAAGATCATCTTATTCAAAAGGAGACCTAAATTGATTATAAATCACATGCATTATTCTGCTCTGCTTTGAAAAGAATGAACATACTGCAACTCATATTCTAGCAAAATGCATTAGTTTGTGCCACTATAAACAGCCTTCTTGTTAAATTTAGGCTTAAGCTAACAGTAATAAGACAAGAATACAGACTATTAAAGGGGTTCCTGTGAATGATTATATATATTACTCACAAAACAGACATGCAATTTACTTTAGCATTTTCAAATCAAAATCTACTTGCCTGAATAAAGAAATATACCTTCAAAATAAAATTGTGAAATAAATTGAAAACATCAGTATTTTAGCTCCCTGTCCTCTAATTATGTAAAACTTGAACCTGACACAGTCCTAATTCAAAAGCGAAAATCGGTTGCATGTGCAAAAATCCTAGAGTTTCAAGGTATATATTTGTATTTTCTAAATGATGAAGTATTAAAACAAAAAGCTGGGTACAGTGCTAGGATTGTATTGGCATATAAATAACATCACTTCCCTGCAGATTTCTTGACAGTTAAATATTTAAGATTATGCAGAATGGGGCCCTTCTTTTTCTACCAAAATTTAAGAAGCTTATATCTTGTTACAACATTTACAAAACAAATCTCTCTTGCAGACCCCAAATTAAAAACAAAAGTCATTTTCTGAGCCTCATTATGACTTCAGAGCATCTGAATTCAGATCATTTGCATTGATTTGCCCTGACATATATCTGTATTTTCCTAGCATGTTTCAATCAGTTCACTTTACATCCTTTTTTGCCATTCAGTTTGCAATTTTACCAGCTCATTTGCATCTATTTCTTAGGTAAAAAAAACCCAAAAACAAACAAACAAAAAACAAAACCAAAAAAAAAAACCAACCACACCACCTCCCAAAACCAAAACAAAAAAAAGGAATTGCAACTGCTTATGAAATTCCTGTTCTGAAGCTAACACTCCACTAAAGAGAAAGCGAAGCTGAGCACTGGTAGGATCCACTTCTGCTGACTGCTACTACTGATTTGACTAAGCATTTTACAGGGGTAAATATCCAAATCATTCAAGGAATAACTGACATGGTATGACAGGTAGTTAGCAACCTTTCCATGCTTGAGCTTTGCTTTCAGAAGTTTTACTGATGCCAATCTAACCTTCCAGATATTTCAGATGATAATTTTTCCCTACTTTTAAAAAAATTTTACAGCCACATCTGAACTATTCAAAGGATTCCCGACTGGAAAGTTTACTGTGACCATTCCCTGCCTCCCCCACCCCTTTTATTCCCTGATTGAGCTAAGAGTTTTTTCATATATATATAAAAATATATATAAAAATAATATATATATATATATATAAACTGCATATAAAGCTTTGGGATATTTTAGCAAACTCAACGTAGTGTAACTTTGCTGACAGCTTGTCACATTTCACTTGACTGTCTGTCTGGGACCCTGCGATAACATCTGCATTCACTCAGGGCTAGAGCTTACCCTAAGACAAAAAAGTGGGTCCTGCCACATAATGCTCCATCATTCTGTCAGTTCTGACATGGCATCTGAATTTTTTTGAATCACTAAACACTTTTGGGACTCTGGTCCTTATTATCTTTCCTTAGTTTCTATACTCACACAGCAATGCTGAAAAATGTAAAATGTGCAAACAAGGTAGTGGACAGCCCGGGCTTTTTGTCGTCTAATCCTCAACCCCTCATTCATGCTCACTGTTAATCTCTTAAGACATTATAAAACTGTTAGACAAAGAAATGTGAATACCTCTGCATCTCAGCAGAATGGGAGGAAACCAAGGAAAATCTGGATCATGCTAAGCTTTTCTTTTCACCACAAAAATGGTAACTTAAACCTGTTGCATCAAATTATTTATAATTCCCAACACTAAGGTTTTGGGTTTTTTCCTTCTTCTTCAGCATTACAGAGCAAGCCTGGCAATATCACAGGAGGAGGAATGCTACTGCCAAATTTTCCAAACACATCAAATGTGTTTGTCATGTATATATATATAAAAAAAAAATATACAAAGCCCATCACAACATGGGCAAATTGGATTTTAATCTCTCTGCTGTTTCATGTTCAGCATGGCACACAGCTCATCATTCTGTCAGGTTTGGTGTAGCCCACTGCAGGGAATCTCTTCGTTGTGGAAAGCCAAAGGCTCAGTGGCACAGGGTTTGATGGGGAAAGCTTGGGTGTAAACCTGGATGGGGTATGGCACGGGTGCCCCCAGGCTGGCTGAAGACTTCCAGCCTGAATGGGATGAGGGCCCCATTTCACATTAATCCAGCTCTGTTTGTAGCCGTCTGCTATTTCAGGTCATCATTTCACTCCTCCTGACTCCCACTGCTGCAGGGGCATTAGCATGGGGACAAAAGCCGCTCAAGCACCTATTCTAATCCCATTCAAACTCAAACCACTAAAAATCACACCATAAATGATACTGTTGCAGTCAGCTAAACTTTATTCAGGAATGCTGGGGCTGAAAACCAGAATTTTCATCTTCTACTTATGCATTGTTGTCATGGGTGGTGAGAGCGGATAGTCAATTCTGAAAAATGCTCCAGAAGCTAAAAAGTATTTGAATGCAAATGCCAAACAAGTCACACTTACCAAGCTTAACTCCCTACCATGTGGCTTTCCTCACAGACACAGCAGCTTCTGTTAAAGTTGTAATATTCAAATAATTATTTAAACTACTGTGAAAACAGGGCATCATTATTTCTGGCTAAACAGAATCACATTTTATTCATCTTTGCTTGCATCAGTGGTAGGGAACAGGTTTTGAGGACAGTAGTTAAGATGCTGCCATTTTCATAATGCTAGCCATCAAATTCAGGAGATTATTTGATTTAAAAAGAAAAAAAAATCAAACAACTTTTTAAAGGAATTAGCAGGGCCCCTTACTTGTAGGGGCTGAGCTGCTTTGCCAAGGGTGAAAGTGGTCATACTTCAAGCACAGTAAAGAGTTTGTGGGAAGACTGTGCTCCCAAAAGCGTTGAAGCACCAAGCCTAGATGGACCAATGGACACTGAAATGTTAACATGAGGAGAGCTAAGATAGGAAAGGATGCAGCAGAAGACTAAAATTTATGCAAGCACTTACAGACAATCAGGTTAGAAACTGTGTACACAATGAGTGCCAGACGCAAAGGTGACCATTATGGCAGTGACCTACTGAAAAATGAAGTGAGGAAAATGAGGGCCAGATATAAGGGCCAGAAATGGATGGTACTTGCAAAGGATTTAGAAGAGGATGGGCAGAAGGAAATTACAAGGTTTTTCACAAGGCTGAACAAGGATCCCAGCTGACTACAAGGTTCTGGGACCACGTGGAGGACAGTAGCACTGGCTATGGGAGAAGCAAGAGAGTAGTGACAAGGGAAGAAAAGAGAAGTGAACTGCCTGGGGTCAGCTGATCAAGGAAATGCTTTTGAGACCATGGATCTTCAAACAAATTAGAAAAAAAGGCCTCTTTTTATAGTCTCACCTGGGGAAAATAGTAAAATACTGTCCCTCTGGGCAAAAGAGAAGGCATATTTCAAAGGTCGCAGCAAGGCACTGCAGCATGGTGGTGCTCTCCCTGGGCATCAGCATTATCTTTCTCTTCAGACACAGAGGGTTTAGTAGGATAATTTCTGGGTTTAGCATTAAAGGGAGACAGAAAAACTGTTTTCTCTCTTCCTTGTTAACTGCTTATTTGGGTACCTAGATGTTGTAGTATTTCCAATAGGTTGATGCCAAGTTAAATGTAGTAAAAAAAAGTTACTTTTTCCAAATTCACATGCAAATTTTAGCTTGTGCAGAGATTATCACTATTTGAATCTGTCTTGAAAGAATATTTTCTGTAAATACAGTAATGATGTTTTCCCATACCTAAACTTTCATTTTCCTATCCAAGAGATTTACATGTTTGCACAAAATCAGCATTATTGCCATGGCTTTGAAATAGCTTCTGCTGTAAACAACAGAAATACTATGGCCACAGATTTCATAGAAAATACAAATATTTATATTTAATTTTTAATGTAATACCCATACAGCCATAGCTACACTTTTTGAAATCCAATTTACCACTTGAGGCCATTTTAAGACGACAGAAGGGCACTGAAAGTTGCCCTCAGAAATCCTAAACAGCTATACACCAGGTCTCCAACACAGTACGTAAAAAGCCTGTTCCATGCATATTGCCAATACACTTCATCAAGTTAAGACTAAGAACATGTTGGGAAACCCACTATACACAAGAGCCCCTTTATGTCATAGGCTTCACCTGATGAAATGTTCCACTTTTTGTGGGATCTTTTACATCTTTCCATGCTAAATGTTAAAACTGTATTTTAAAAGGAAGGTCTACTTAACGTTTGTATTTTTTTTCCAAATTAATGCTGATTGTGCGTGCCAAATTTAACATGATCACAGAATATCGGTCTGGATTATGACAACCTATGTCCCCCTCCTATGTGTGCCACTGCCATTCAGCCAGGAAACATGAGGCCTGTCAGGTCAATAAAATGCTGTAGCAATGCTCTCTGGGGTGGAAATACCCCCATTAGCCAATTATTCTTGTCTATTCTCTATTTTCAAATAAGCATTTTTTTTTTATCATTCTGACAAACACATCCCAGTCTGTAGGCAGTGGCAAGCAGGAGCTGGGGTTCTTGTTTTGTTTTTAAAGTTCAGTAATGTCTTTATTAAACCAAATGCCCAGATTTCAATGGTAGTGGTTTAAATGCCAAATCTTAGTGCTATATCCTCTAAGAAGTGCACGTGTTCACTTGGGTTAATAATAATTTTGCCATACACTAACTCCTGTCTTCATTTGCTTCTGTTTAATGATGGCCATCTCCTGCTCACATGTATACTTGTCTCTCCACTGCTTGTTGAGGCATCAAGACACACCTTTGTTTCATTTAGTATGCAATTTTCACCTCTGACCCAAGAAACTAGTCTTAGGCTTCCTGAACTTTATTGCCTGTTAATAGACTGCTGGCTTTCTTTTCAGCAGTCATAGAAATGGTGGAGAGACGTTTAATTGAAAAGAAGGACAAAGCTGGAGCATGAAAGGCAAAGTCAGTAGGGTTAAAAAAAAAAATAATAATAATAAAAAAATCCAAAATGAAAACAATGGAAATAATGTTTGAGGAGCTTTAGAAGCTTTGGATATTCTTTACAAGTTTGTGTCTCTTTACACAAATAAGAAAGACATCATTGATTTAATTATCTTCACAGGGAACAATGGTATAATACTCTGAATGGTGCTAAATGATTGATCTGGTAATTCATCTTCTGCTAACAGCTATCTATGCATTTTGTTTCTCTCCAGTCCTCAGACCGATGACATTAGCAGCAATGTCACAGAGCAGACCTGGGCTTTCATAAAACACCCACAGATGTTTTTTCCTGCCAGTATTTAGGGACACATGGTTATAATTTTGTCTGTATTTCTTTCTCATAGATTACTTTTAACTACATCTGCTCAATTAAAATAAAAAAAATAACAAAAATAAAAATAAAAATAAAAGACATAGCTAGAGCCCATCAGCTTTATACCCAAAGTAGCCTTTTAATGAAATAAGGAGATTTAATTTTGTAAGTGTTCTGATGAGTGAGAGACACCTTTCTGTTTTTTCAGAACTTCTATGTTTGGTGACTAGTTAGGAAAGGACATTATTACAGCATAAGGATATTATTGTACACAGAAAGGCATTATTAAATGTGATTTATTGCTCTATGTTAGGAAACTTATAGGAAAAGTCTGATAATATATTAAACTTGTTTATTATGGCCTTCCTATAATTTTTGAATAATGCAGCTTTTTCTTTTGACAACAGCAATAAACTCTGCTGGTATAGACATACGTTGATTATCCCAAGTCAACTGTGTTGCTTAAAGAAACATGCCCAAATAATCAGCTTTTGACAGCTGCATCTCTTGTTATTTACAATAGCCATCACAGTAATAACTCACCATTTCTATATTAATAAGGCAGAGAAATTTATTATGATGGTATTGAAAAGTTATTAAGTACTGCATCCCAAGTGACAAAGTACCGCAGCACTGTCACTATCCAAAAGCAGTTGCCCATCCATCACAAAGCTTTCCAGATGGTCCTGCATCTTTATCGCTCCCAGGTTGGTGACATCACCTGTTCACCCACTCAAAATTGATGATGAAAGCAAACAGATCTATCTTACTTGCATTTACCAAATCAATTTAATTTTACAGGCCATGGCTTAGTGACATATTGACTGTTTTCCTTAATGGCATCTCCTGTACTTAATGCAAAGAACTCATCTTTGAATCCGGGCTTGCATAATGTGGCATTTCATAATGATTTTTTTTATAACATATTTATTTAATGGGAAGAATTATGAGTGATTGTCAGTTCTATCAGATGCAATTATTATTCTCTTCAGTTTTATCTTTTTGGGTTTTCTTTCTGATGTTATCTTTCTCAATGGCTAAATTCAATTTACAGGGTTTGTCTTCTAAAGGGACAACTGACACATCTGAATTACTTTTCTTCACCATTTGAAAATTTATAAATCTATGCCACTATCAGCTTTTCACTCAGTTTCTTTAGTGCTTGGACAAAGTGTTACTGGACTCCATAAAATCTACCTGGGCAAACAACAATCACCTCACATTTTGAAGAATACAAATTCCTGAAACATCCCCCGAGTTCTGCTCTGAAGAAGGTACAAAATTTACTTTTCCTCTTCTACTTCTAAGTCTACTTGACCCTTATGGTTTAACTCTGCTTCTCTCAGGAGTTAATGCTCCTTCTGATTAAATTAAAACCTCAATGGCTTTGTGGGGAATACACACACAGACCTACAGAGAGGTTCAGTGGCTTTAGAACCTGTACCATGAAATGGGCAATTTCCTGCTCCCAAAGTCAAGGACATGGTGAAGAAAGAGTCAATTTTACACAAACCAGTTCAGGTTTAATTGAGACAATGGTTTATGTGAGATTTCACAGCTATGCCATGCCAGGACCCACTCAGCCTCCTGCAAAACCTCTTCTGAAGCTGCTGCCACAGTGACTTTGGGTTGGCTCCATGACTTTGCAGCCCCTTAGAACAGCAACCCTGGTGCCACAGCTGGCTCAGGACAGGGGTGAGTGGCACTTCTCTTCTGGCAGCTGCTACAGCCTCTCACTACTTTGTGCAATACAGTTTTGAATATTTTCTGAGAAGAGCTCCATTAGAGGAGGGAGGGGAGCTTGGCAGATTTTGTTCGTGCTCCCATTCCAGTAAGTAGCAGCTTTGCCTGAGCAAGGGAAGGTTGTTGTCTTTGTCAAAAAAAACCCCAGAGTATCACATCCAAGCAACCTCCCACTGTGCTTAATCATGTTAACTAAATTAGAAGAATTGAACAGTGGAGGTAAGGAACAGTAGGAAAAGACAACAGCAGACTACTCTGTTTTGTCCCTGTGTCCTAACTCTTCCATCCCCATAAAACATCTCAAAGGACCAACAGCTCCTCTTTGTTGTCAATACATTTCATTCAAACTGAATGACAAGTCCACCTGTTCATATCTTGCTACTCAAAGACCTGTTGTTTGCTCATTTGTAATTTTAAACCATGTCCTCTGAGCATGGAGAAAGCTAGTGTTAATGCCCAGGTAGCTGATTGGGGTGTACAACTGACATCACCTCTCAGAGTGACACTTTGGTCATGAAGCGTCTGTTTACCTTGCTACAGGACTCCTATTACTGCAGTAGCACCTGACAGTCGCAGCCTCACCATAAGACACAGATGCAAACAACAGAAGAATTCAGACTGGTAACATTAGCAGCACTGTAAGTAATGTCTTTTTTTGTACACAACTTTCGAGGAGCTGTCTTAAGCACCTTTGAGCATACTCACCCGAGGCAAGATGTATGGTATGAACTCCATCCTATGTCACACTGAACACTATGTCCCTTACAGAGAGCTAAATACAGCCGCTAAGCACATGCTTAACTCAAACACCTGGATAATCCTGTTGATGATAAGCCCATGCCTAAGTGGTTTATTGGATCTCAGCCAGAGTACTCTATGACTTGCAGAGCTGATCTCCAAATGGGATAAAACATCACCTATGTATTAAAGAAAAGGTAAGGATGTCACCCCCACCTGCAGCTGCCAGAAGTGGACGGTCTGTTGATCTGAGGGAGAACACGCTATCTGCAAACCTATATTGGGGTTGAAGTGATCAAAAAGCATCCCCACACTCCACTATAAAACAATTCCTTTTTAATTCCAAACACAGAATAACTCGCATTCTTATTCCTGTGTTTGCTTCAATAATAATTTTGCAAAGATTCCTGGAGTCCCTATACTGCTGAAATCCATACACAAAGAGAAAGCATAGACAAGGGATCTACATTACACTTCCCAACTGTCTAACCACCTGGTGGAGTGTGGAGTCACTTTGCATGTGAATCCTCTTAAAAATAATTCAAGGAAAGGTCAAGATCTGGTTTTTAAAAGCCAGTGTGGTGTGAGTGTCAGAAAATTAAAGGGGTGGGAGGTACTCAATTCTAGGACAAACTCCAAATCCCAAAGAAAAATATTCAGAAGTGATGAAGAATTTGTTTGATTCTTCCTTTTGAAAATGACAACCTACTGCTCTCTCCCAGAGTGATTTCACTAACTACAGCAGTACCCTTCAGCATTGTTGTTGTTTATTACAAAATAGCTTAATTTCAGTTTCAAGATGTGTGAATCCCATCTATACTTAGAAAATAATTGGCTATTAACTGCCATTGATTACACTGGAAGTTTTTGCATGCTAAAAGCATGAAAACCAAGCTATCAGCTTAGGTGCTAAAACCCAGATTTGGGAGCATATACATTAGATTCCAGATCTAAAACCCTATAATTTTACATTTCATAATGTATTAATTTTCATAAAGATAAACGTACACTTAGAACCCAGAATAAATTTTAGTTAAAAAAAAAAATAAATCCAAAAGATAACCAAAAAACTACATAATTGAAACTCAAAATTGCAACTATTCAGTGTCTATAAACTAGTGGGAAGCCTGTACTCCAGAACAATTTTTAGGAAGCTGTGCAGCTTTCTCCAATGATTCACATTAAGAATGTTAGAGAAGTAAAAAAAAAAAATAACCTCTTAATTTCTATTTAGAAACAATAGCATCAGCTCAAGCATACTCTACCAAAACTGAGATGTTTTTCAGCCTCACTGTCATGACAGGAAAATATACTCTGCTCTATAAACAGATTTTATGCTGCTTTATTAAAGCTCTAAAATACTTTTTTACTTCTGTGACAAGTTTGATTTATTAGAGTTTATTGCTCCTATTTTTGCCTTCCTAGTAAAGAAATAAAAGTTTAGCATAAAAATAGCTGTGAAGAAACTGTCCCCATGAATAAGACTCTGAGTTTGTTATAACAGCAAGAGACCTGAATTTGAGTATTTGACATACTCCGGAAGATACTGGTCAAAGATAGGTACGTGTGCTTTGGTGACCTATTGAAAGGCTTTCTTTGAAATACTCACCCAGTTGTTTTCCATAGCAGGGCATGAACCACAATGAAATCACTAAATTTGTGTTCCCTTGCTTTTGTTTGAAAAAAAATTACTGCCATCTCTTAAAAGCTTGTTTTCTTTGTTGATTAAGCAGCAGTCAATTTTCCCTTTTCAAACAACCACTGAGCAACAGCCTCCCGACCCTCTCCAATATTCAGGCTGCCGGCAAATACTAAAACCTCAGTGATAAACTGCAAAAAAGCTCGACCTTTCCCCTTGTCCAGTGACCCCCTGTTCGATTCCTACTTTAGCTAACCAATACCTGATTAGATAATGTTCAGCTCTAGACTCACAAAATGAGATAAAATTCAAATTTACAGCTTTTCATTTAAATTGGTCTACAGCACTCTAATCCTGACCCAAGCACAACCGTATCACAACAAATTCTCTTTGTCCCACAGTGTGTTTTATGGCTGAAGTATATAAATGAATATAATAGACATTGTTTTCTTAAGTCTTGCTCTGACAAAACTCTGTGTCAATGCCGTAGAGAGTCTTGCTATAAGGGAACATAGGAACAGGCCACATGAAATTCCTCGACCTCCTGCAGCAAATTTTTCTTTATCATCAACTGCTTGGCTGCAAAATTTAACAGCAGCAGTTCCTCCAGCTTCCACTTCTCTTCCAACCACAACAGACTAATCCTAGTATCAACTCAGATGTCAGTCACAAAAACTGAAAGTCAGAAGTATTCCACAGCTGAAAATACCCAAAACTATGACAATCTTTTGCAAGAGAATAAGAACGTCTTTTCCATTCAAGTTTGTGTGTAGCTGTAAACTCTTCCCTGCAATGTAGGGTTTTATTTTGAAATTTTCTAGTTTAAGACTCTAGACTACCTAAACCAATCCTAAACAATATACAAAAGGAGCAAATCTTTCACAGCGAAGTCAGTGACATAGGCAGCATCAGAAAACAGCTGAGGAAGATGCTCAGCTTTACTTCCAAAAATATTTTAATGTTTACTATTTTCTTGAAACAACATTTTTCCTTCATCATCTTTGAAAATAAAACACCATTGTACATGCAGTATTTCACCATAAACTCAGAAAAATGCAGATAAATTTGAAAGACTGATTTTTTTCAATAACTTAATCATTTTCTCTGAAGCCATAGGGGAGTCTGAGAGAATTACATAAGCACCCAAGCATTAGCAATGTTGCAACCCCATTATGTATTTCTCAGAGCAATGCACATGTGAGGTGAAGAAATAAGTAAGCCAGGACACAGCAAAATGCTTTCTTTGGCCTGTGGGATGGGTGAGTGGTGTGAGCAGGTTGAGACATCCCACCTTTTGAAGTCACCAGACATGGCTGACCTCTATAGAGCTGTGAAGTATTCTAGGATTTACACATAATCAAACATAAGAGAATACTGTGACCTTATCTACATCAACGCAATTCACTCAGCAAGCAAGTAACAATGTGGAAAATCTTAAAAACCTCTCTGGCTACAAAGTCACTTAAATCCATGGTCAGTAACGTACAGACACTTCAGTTTTATCCTTCCTACATTTCAAATGTAAGAATGAAATTTCACTATTATATCAGCAGACTGAACTCCCTATTTGTTAAATGACTTACTGGCATCCAGCAGGACAAATGCCCTGTTTCCCACAAGTGCCCATTCCGGCAGAAAATCTGACAACAGAAAAGCTTGAATTCCCATGACTGTACTTAAACCTCAATAAATGATACTTTTCCCTTGCCATCCCACACTTTCTTTGACTCTGAACCCACATACTAGTAACAGCTTCTTTTTAATCCCAAAGCACAAGTCAAAGGAAGTGGTGGTTTCCAGAGCAGTGTGATGATGAGCATGTGGGCTGGGCACTGATAAGATCTTCTCCAGTACTACTAGGTGTTCCCCCCATCTGCCCTTTAGCCCTAACCTTCACTACATGCCATTTTACTCATTGTGTAAACTCTGGTAACTAGCAGTTCTCTGTCTCCCTTCAATTATAATATATGTACTTAACCCACTTGTTTGATAAATACTGTTTCAAGGTCCCGTGAACACTGCAGAGTACTTCTAGATGAGTGGCCAAATTGCAGAGGGACTTGCCTGTTGATTTTGTGTGATTTTGTTCCAATACTTTTCAATAGCATCTTCCCAGCCATCCCAAATACGTAACACTGTTCAGGTGGCACAAATTCTGCAGCTTGAAAGGGATTTTGTCTGCCAGGTGGGCTTCCAGCACTATCAAGACATGTATTTCTTGTCTGGATTCTGTAGACCCCCAAATCCTAAGTGTTTTAAGCAGGAAAACTACACTCTAATATTGCAGCATATTATGAAGATCTAAGGGTGTGAAAATCAGGATGTTTCCTTCAGTTTTACAAGGTTTATCCTGCATTATACCAGCTGAGGGTCCAGTCTAAAACACCTTAATTTTGGAATATGCTAAACCTGCAAGTACAGCCATGTCTCAGCAGTTTTGCTCCAATTTCTGTTATCAATATCTGAGTTTAATTGTGGTCAGGTTAAAGGTCAGATTTTATGGTTTCCTGGTGCCTTTTTCAAATAATAAAGATTTCTCACCAGCAACTATATTATTGCATCAGGGTCTGTTAACGATAGAGTGCTGCCAGGTCTATAATTTCATCTGACACTATTTTGTCATATTGTCACAGGTCTCCAGAGTTTAAACAGCTGGATGGAAAGTTTAAAACGAACTCACTGAGTATTTATGAACAGTTAAGAGCAAATAAAACCTCTATTTTCCACCATATCTGAAAGGCTCTGCCCTACAGTGAAACTCCATTTTTCCTGGGAAAATGAACCTCCCATCTCTGCAGAGGTCAGCAGTGCCCCTGGAGAGCTGTGCAAACTCTCCACTTCTCCCCTTATCAGAAACCAAAGGAAACATGCAGATGGAAAGCTGAGATTGCACTGTTTCTACAGAACATTGTTAAAACTATGAATAAACCCACGCAAGAACATTTGTTATACCATAACACAACTGGCAACCTGCACCACTTGGGGTCTAAAGCCCTTACCATGGACCTGCAGCTCAGCCAACTCCCCAGTGATACCACAACAAGGAAAACATGTTACCTCCGAAGACAGGAAAAGCAAGAGACAACTGTCGTAGTCACCAAAGTAGGCCTTGACTCCTTCAGGAAAAGCAAGATTTCTCAGAGCACCTGACAAAGTGACATGAGCCACATCATCCCCATGTATGTGGGGTTTGACATCAGCATCCAAACATATTTCAAATGAATGGCAAAATTCCCATTAAGTTAAATGGAAGCAGGATCAAATCCCCAGCTTTCAATATTCCCAAGTAGCACAAGGTTCTGCAATAGTGATTTTAGCTGCACAACACTAGATTTTAGGGTTACTCCAGTCACTGTTGACAGAAAGTGGCAATTAAACAACCCTGAAAGCAGCATCCAGTTTCTTTTCAAACTGATAGTGCAGTGTCATTCACAAATCCCTCAACTCACAGACATACTGCAGGACTATCCAAGACTAAAAATGGTACAGAAAAGTTCCAACAACACAACTTATTCCTCTTATTTTTTTTCACAAAAGATGCATCACCTGCCAGTACCCAGACACTTTTCATGCATGAAGAGCAACAATAATTCCTGCCTTTTTTTCTTAATTTACACTTGTTTCCACCCAGAAAGATGTGAAAGGCCAAAAAGCAGTATTCATGCATACAAATATTCCCCTACTGCTGCAGGATAGGACTCATATTCTGCAAATAGTTCTGTGTTTACAGACACGCAAGAGAGTTCAACAGACCGAAAGAATGTACACAGTATCTTACCTCCCAGCCGTAACTGGGGTCTTTAAGGTGTGGCCGCTGCTCTCCTACAAAAGGGCCAAATTTTTCCCCTGCTTCAATCTTCCTTTTAGTCCATATCCCTAATCCTGCTCCAGGAATGTTGGATTCTCGGAGCTCAAACTCTGAAGGAATGGGAATGTCATCAGGAATGTATATTGGAGCCTTGTAAGGAGAGCTCTCCTTTGGCGTGAAAGCTTCACTGGAGGTCGCTGGAGAAGATGGCTCTTGAATGCTGACAGATGTTGGACACTGGACATTTGGAGCCTCTCCATCAGCTTCTGGCACTTCCTCCAAAGGAAGTTCAGGAAAGCTTTCATACAAACATTCATCACCTGCAAAATAAAGCCAAACAGTAGGATTTGAAATATCCTGACAGATTCTGCATATGAAACCCTTTCAGCCTGCACATAAAATGAAGAAGACAGTTTGGAAGACAGGCAGCACCTTCATCAATCACTGGTCCTACAGCAGAGCCTCACTCTGGAAGGAGCTGAGCCTTTTCCCTATTGTAGGCCTGGGGGTACACAGTGTCTCTCAATATTCCTGACATGAAAAGTGGTTTACATCACTGAACACAAGCAAGGGAATTACATACAGATGTATATGCAGGCACACCCTATTGTCCAATCTGGTCCGGATATAGAGCTTTGCATTGCGTACGCTTTGAAATCACAACTGAAAGCCTGCATTATATGTTACAACTGAAATCTAAGTGAAGTGAAAAGCAGGAAAGCTTTACTGGTCTTTCAGAGAGACAGATTGAATCTAAAATAGCCAAAATTAAGTTTGATGGTCCCCAATTAGTCTTTAGAGGAAAGGATCCAGCCTACCACACAACTCTTGGCAAGAACTTCAGCTGATGTAAATCAGCGTCTTACCACTGACCTCCAAGAAATGCACTGGTCTAAAATAAGTTCAGGATCCAAACAGCACCTTATAGAGAACATGAACATTCTCCTCTTACAGCTGCAAAAAACCTGGGACAGATCCAAAACACATTAGAAAAAACTTCATCTCTGGGGCTTAGCAAGCAAAAAAAAAAAAAAAAAAAAGTTGTAAAAAAAAATTTTTTTCCATTTTTTAATATTTTTCCAAATAAAAAAAAA
>JBAFWW010035495.1:0-25945 GCA_036873685.1 Agapornis canus | reverse complement strand
GGCACAGGTTGCCCAGAGAAGCTGTGGTTGCCCCATCCCTGGCAGTGTCCAAGGCTGTGTTGGACAGGGCTTTGACCAACTGGATCTAGTGGAGAGTGTCCCTTACCATGGCAGGGTGTGTAACTAGATGAGCTTTAAGGTGTGGAACTGGATGTTTTCCAACCCAAACCATTCTATGATTCCATGATTAGATGAATCCACTATGTCCTTGAGACCAGATATTTGAAGTGCCTCAGATTAATTTTAGGAAGGTGTTAAAAAAAAAAAAATCTGTATAAACTTAGGCACAAAACACCCTTGGTGGGACTGACCACATGGTACACAATGTTACTGAACAATAGATACCAGCACTGGAGCTTCAGTGTGGAATGCTGCACCAATATTTCTCTTATCCCTGGTAAAATAAAGTAAGCCTCCACAAACAACGCAAAAAGCACAAGAAAAAGATAAATGAAGGTGGGTCAAGTTTCAAAATACAGTATTATTTAAGTAAATTTGATGTACAAGCTCCAACTTCTTAGCTGTTCCTTCTAGTCAGTATAAACAGTCTTGCAGTTTCCTGGGAAAATATTAATCATGTGACTAGTATTTAATTTATACAGTTCTAATCTTTGTCTATCACGATGCAGTCAAGTTGCTAAATCCAACACTTACTGCACTAAAGAACCTGAAAGAAAAAATTATTCCTCTTTATACTCGTGGGGGAAATGCTGGGAAATTTTTATCTTTAATATTACCTATTTAACATTACTGCCATTTCTAGAAAGATAACTTTGGCCTTGGACATTTTATACAAAGACTGTCTGTGCTGTAGGTATGGCACTGATGGAGACCAGGATACGATAATAATTGTGTAACAATAATACCTAAAACCTTGGTATTAATTATATCTGAAGCACAGTGAGGAGTCACAAGGTTAAAATAAAAACAAACAAGCAACCCTCATGCAAGCAGCAAAACATGTTTTTAGAAACTAATGATTTTGAGCTTGTTTTTAGCTTTGATCCAACCATTTAACAAGGTTATGTTTCACTGCACATCATCTCAGTATCATCTAAAGATCAATCCTTTTCACTCTCTCATCACACAGTCACCCAATCTTAATTACTTGTGCCAATATTTTGATGTCAGGGGAGGGGAGCAAGATTATAAACCACCTGAATTGAAGAACTGGAGCTCTGCTGTCACTTCCATGTGAGTACCAAGGAAAATACTGAGGCAGGCTATAAATTTCGTATATTGTTTGCTTACAAGTCACTTAATTTATACTCATAAATGCTGCCAAACCAGCTCTTTATACCGAACATAATGATCTGTATACCACGTTACATTAGCTGGTTGGCAGGTTCTGCTGTTCATTTATCAACACAGTTAGGAGATAAAGGCTAAATTTCTTTCTGTTCTTCTAGCAGTGATACTGGCAAGCTCTAAGGATGCTGGAAGAAATGAGCTCCAAACCACATATAGTGTGCATATAGACGTAAGTGATATGGTCACTTCAATACACATAAAAGCAAGAAAGAGTACAGGTCTAAGAACTCATAAAGTCTGTCAGAGATGCAAAAGACCTGTGCTAAGCACAATAAACTGCCAATAATGTTTGTGGGGTTTTTAAAATGAAGACTGATTTTCTAAATATAATGGTGGCACTGAATAACAATCTAACATGAAACTCAAGGCAAGAGTAAAGCTCACAAAATGGGGAGATGTGTGTAATAGGCAGCAGACAGAACCCTTCATCAGAATACATTAGCTTTTGATTACATGTGCTAAAAAAAATGAATAGTAGAAAACATAAAGTGCATGGTTTTGCAGACTGTGAAAACTCTCAACCTAATAATTGTATGTTTTCAATATACTGTCCTTATCCAAGTTTTCTCAACTGTTTTATCATTACTGTTTGTTATTTACAACATATGCTTGCCTGTATGCAAGAAAGTCGTGATTTGGAGGAATTGGCTGTAGGTCACAAGCTGTTCTGCAAAAGAAGATATCCATTCTTATTTTCTCTTAGCTTATTTTTATTCACAACATGTGCACAAACGGAAATAAGTTAAAGAGGATGCTTCAAGCAGTTGCCAAACCACACAGGGACAATTCCAGCCACAGAAAACCCAGATGAAATCAATTTGTGCAGGTAGGTGGTCAGAAAGCACTCTTTCAGCTTGTGATCTCTCCTTCCAAACTCAGCAAAGTGCCTTCCTGCACCATTTGCACCACCTTCACATGGCCCTGTGTCAAAGACATGTCGCAGCAGTAACTCAAAACACAGAGGTCATTTTCCTTTCTCTCTGTTACAGTTCAGCTCCCTTGTTCTGAGGACAGAATGCACATTATACTGATAAAATATCACATTTAAAAAATATTTTGGAGGATAATGGTACAGATTTAAATCCACGACTTTGCTCTCCAATTACAGTCTTAATTGTGAAAAGCCAAATGAGTTAGAAAGATAATTATCCTGAACTGCTCTGAGGGAAAACTAAGAGGGGAGCTGGTAAGCCAAGAGCAAGCAGCACATGTAGGTCTAGGCATGGTGCTAGAAATTGAGCACTGATGAGAGCCTAACTCCTGGGTAAGAGCTGAAAGCTTTCCAGATGATCAGAAAGTGATCCATTGCCCTGATAAGCATGCACAAATTTCATCTAATAATGGATATTTTTCTTTATTCAGAGAGTAATGCACTGAAATTGTTACATTTAAATTAATGCCTCTGGAGGCATTTCCCACATGAAATAAAGACATAAAGTATTTCACTCACATGAGCATTAAAGAAGAGGTAAAATTACACTAGAACTGATGAGGTAAAAAAGGATGAAGGAAACTAAATTAGCATGGCTTGTTTTCTTACCTGTCTGAAGGAAAGAACAAATAAAAGATAAAACAGCCAAATGTACCTAGAGTAGCACTGTAAGCCGTCAGCAATTCCAGTCATACAACTCAATCTGTTCTCTGACCTTCAGAGGGTGAACACCAATTTCCTAGTTTCATGTCTGTACCTTCAGAAATTATGATGCAGTCAGCTAATACAAGTTTTATTCACTATCTTTTGGCCATCTAAGCATCACAAGGAGAACTGGCCTTCAAATAGTGAAAACCAGCATTCATTTCCAAGTTAAAAACAACTTATAAGTTAAATAAACACACTGACAATTTCAAATAACTAAACCAGAATTGAGATCTGTCTCTGGGAGGATCAGGGAGCAAGAGGACAGGTTGCTTATATCCATCACCAAGTGCCTTCATCCACTCCAAAATATACTGTTTGTGAAGATAATATGAGCAACAGCATCTCATATTCAGTTAAAAATCAAGTAAGAAAGGTAATACACTGTTATATAACTGTAAATACTGTGAGAGAGATTGCATATTTAAGGATCAACGTCTTCAGCAATTCTGCTGACAGATTATCACCTATTTAATTATTGTGGTACAGATTATGGAAAGACATGCAAATGTAATTAGGTAGGCTAGCCATTTAATGAATTAACAAGAAGTGCTATAGGTAGTTAGACACTTACTCATTGCCAACAGCAACACTAGAAGCTTTCTCATTAAAAAGTTAGTTTGCCAAGACAATTTTTTCAGGTGATGAAAAATGCATGTGGGAACCTAATACAAGTTCAGTAATGATTTCTGCTCATCTTTAGCTTTCTCTTTTTGCCAGAAAAATTGCAAGCAGTGCTTACGAAGCAGCACCTCATTAGTCCCTTGAATGCAAAGGTATCACGAAGTCATGGCTCAACACTTAGATACCAGGAAGAGGCTGAGTATAGCACTAATTCTTAACTCAAAGGGCTAGGCAAGACATCACAGTAGGGTTCATTAAAAAAGAAAACAGTAAAGCCCACATGTGATGGGACCACTGTCCATGTCACAGAGTTCAGGCTGTAGCCAAAAAGACTGGAATATTACTTTTCATATAACCCAGTCATGAACTGGGATATTCAGTGTTAAACCTAGCCTGAGGAGATAACTGATTGGACTGTAGAGGTAATGTCCAAATTCTTTCTGACTTTATGCACTCAATGCTGACACACACACATGAGCACACACACATTCACTTCAGAGTCCCAGAAAGGGTGCCCCAGCTCCTCTCCTGGGTTTCTGCATAACAAAAAGTCCAGGCGAAAACTTTCTTGAAAGTAAGGGCTAGTGGCAGCTGTGCAAGAGAGACTAATCTGCTTCCATCAGACAACAGAAGAAGTTAATAAGAACTAAGAAACCAAGGCAGCCCGTTTTACCATTACAGCCTGTATAATTACATCAGTTTTAAGCAACAATCTTTTTGATTTAATTTAAATAAATAAATAAAATTTAAAAAAAAGATGTTGGAATAATCAAATCATTCTGCAACAATGCCATTGAAGGAAATCTGACTTTGCCCCAGCACATTAAATCAGTTAAAATAAACATAGATGAATGATAATTCCAACACATAATTAACACAAATGTGGAATCTCCACCATTGACAATATCTCCCCTGGGTAACCTGATCTTTCTGGCCCTGCTTTGAGAGGGAAGAGAACCAGATGACCTGGTCTGCTTCTCTGATCCAGAGGCCCCCTTCAATTCTGAAGTACTTTAAAATTCTCTGTTTGATTCCATCTAATATATGTACAAATTGAATGCTTTTCACAGCAACATCAGTATAACACACTCTGGAATATACAATACTTCTCTACACAAAATTAAACACACAATGCTTGCATTATGATAATAGCAGGACCAAATAGAAAAATGTTCAGTGGAATAGTTTTTGTTATGAGGTGTAACATGGTGTAGACCTTATATGTAGACCTCATGTGAATGACTTTTTCATAAAGGTCCTTGAACTTATAATTTCTAAAATGTCTTTTCCATAACATTTTAACTTCAACACAGATAAAGAATACCAAGGTTGAATTTTGCAAGAAGAGGATGTTACATTTTCCAATATGACCCAGATAAAAATTACAAGCAATATGAAAAACTTTAGCTTTTTAGTACCATCCATGGCTGCTAATACCCGCATCTCTTCATAGCAGGAGCCATTCTAATTCTGTTAAGAGTCAAATTAAAAAACAAACTGATGCATGGAAAAAAAAAATCCTCTGCTATGTGAATTTGAATTAATTATAAGGGGCAAATAAAAGATTACTGATTCGGTTCCATAATCCTAAGAACTTGCCAGAGATACCAATGATCCAGAGATAATAAGCATAAATGCACATAATAGAATCGAATCAATAATCAGCCTCCCTAGCAAACCTTGCCTTTCCCTTTGATGTTGCAAAATTTTTGCTGTGAAGTTAGCCATGCATTTGCACAACATGTTGCATGCAATCTAGCTCAGCACCCTAAAATCCCATTCCACTCCCCACATAGATTGTTTTTAATCGTGTTTTTAGCAGCCACCTAGTATTCACAGTACAAGTCCTGGACCAGACAAACCAGTGAAGGCATGTAAATTTTTGCTACTGCTCTGATGTAAAGGATGTCTTGGTACACAGATGCAACCACTGCTGAATGAGTAAAGCTTTGCTATCTCAGGAGTTCCAACAGCAACAATCAGAACCTGCAGAATGAGCATATGAATAGCAAAAATACATTAAATCTGCAATCTCTCTTAATCTCTGGGCCCTCACTGGGACAAACGTAAAACATCAACTTGCAAAGGGTAAGTCTGGAGGTTCACAACCATCATCACACTCCCAACCCCTGCAAAGTCTTTGGGAACAACAAATACTTCATACACAAAGTCTTCTACTAAATATAGAATAACCCTGTGACTCTCACCTGACTGAAATTGGTAAGGACAGTTCTATGGGTGCAGACTACTCACAAAAGAAAGGGTTGAAAGTTTGTTTCAGCTATTGGCAATTTGCAATCATTTATCTTAAAATGTATAAAGTCAAATCTTAAACCTAGTCAGTTTTCATCTCAAAGAGATAACTGGAAATACAAATCCAGTATTTCTAGTGAGTCACAAACTTGGCTAACTTTATAGAGCAAGTGTTGAATGCTGATAGACCATTTCAGTGATTTAGTTGGAGGCAGACAAAACACTTCAAAGTCCATATACATTGACATTTGCCAATAACATAACTCCCTTCTTCATCTGTGTCCTAAAATTTTCCTTGTGCAAATGATTCACAAATAGCAGCAACAAACTAGTACTTTTATGTCAAGCAGAATGAAAGATCCAAAAGCAGAAACTGCAGAATTCCTCTGCTCCTGCTCTCCCCAGCACATGCAATGTTGTTCCCAGATATGATCAACCAACCATGCCTGCAAGAAGGCATCAGATAAGCAATTTAAGAATATCATCACTTAAGTCCCTGCAAAGTCTGATGAATGTAATGTTTGCTAATTGTTTGGAGTCACTTAATTACGATAATTTCAATAGTAGGAATTAAACAGTAAACGTTCTAGGGATCTGAACATTTAATTGCCATTTTTAGCTCAATATACTGATTTCTTATTTGTACAGTTTGCTAGGTTATGGATGAAGGCCACTGTGCATACTGATGTTGTTAAGGTCTAGCATACTGCAGAAGAAAAGATGACTTGCATTTATATATCTTACTGCCTTCTAGAGGAAATTAGTTTTATCTTCTAACTTCTGAAATAAATAAAAAACCCACCTACATTATTTTTTAATAACTACGGGGTTATCAGTAAAATCGTAATTGGAAATAAAATTTGATCTTCAGGTAAAACAAAAGAAGGAAAAGACAGCTCTTAAAACAGTTAACAGAAAATTCCTGAAGTATCTTTTTTCTGCTATTGTTGTATATGCATTATACGAACTACTCATAGGTGAGCACAGATATTAAAAATACATTTTAAGACTACATCACGTCTAACAGAATTTGAAATCCTGAAGTTGTTCAATCAAGTCATTTTACTTCCTAGTAACCCACAAACTAACTGTGGCTAAAAAACCTCTGCTTTGAGTAATCACAAGTAGGTACAAATGAAAATTCCTAAACATTACAGAATTTTCAATAAAAATCCTGCATTTCCCTACCTCAAACCAAATGTCGAAATCCTAGCATTGTCAGTGGCAAAATGTGTACTGAATTTAACAGCATCAAGGTTTGAGCCAGTATTTTTCTATATCTAGAAATGCTGAACATAATATAAATTCTGAGACTCTGCACAACTTGAAAACAGTAGAAGACTTTTGGAAAACTAAAGAGAAAGAGAAAAGAGCATATCTTTGTCCTATGTTTTAATTAATTAAAACCTATAAAATACACCAAATTGAAAATGAGAGCAGAAAATAAAGGCAATGATTAAACTTTCACTGCATGCAGACAGAAGCCCTTTTAATAAAGCTTTCATAGACCAGCTGAGATGTTTCCCTCCACTAGATTATTATCTAGTTATTATTATTATTATTATTATTGTTATTATTATTATTATTGTTATTTGGAAATAGTTTTGGCAAGAGCCAAATAGATGCAAGAAAATAAAGTAACAGTAAAAAAAAAAAAACCCAAATTATTTATAAAGAAATTTAATTTGATCATTAGTATAGCTCCACTAAATGAAAGGTAAACAATATTTAAAAAAAAAAAAAAACCAAAACATTAGTAGAGTTGTAAAGGGCTTTGAAACCACATATACTGAACTTTGCCCACTGACACACAGATCCAGTTACTATACTTATATACTACATTATTCTTAAGTGTTATATGTAGCAGCAGCCACAAGCTCACCTCTCTGGCAGTAAGACAAATTGAGCAAAGAGCATTCCCAGTTTGAGCCTAGGGCAATGCAATCACCTGCGGAGAATCTGAAGGGCAACTATACCTTGCAAGTTGTGTAAATAACACCAAACACATGGGTAAACCTAAATCAGAAGGCAAGTTACCTTGCCACTAGGGACACTTCACACTGTGACGAGGACACAGGAAACTTGTCTAAGTGCCTCTAAGCAAAATGCAAGGTTTCTAGCTGTTCATCAACTGTAATACTTTTCTTTTAAAGAATCATGATGCATTCCCTTGAACTTTTTGTAATACTGAGCAGTAAATTGTGTCCAGCAAATATGTTAGATGCCTTTAATCAACTGATGCAATTTGTATGTCTATTCTATTAATGGTGCCTCATAGCACCTCAGAAAGAAAAGGAAATAAAAGGGAAGTTGTTGCCAGGAAACACAGGATTAATTCAGAGCAGCTCAGAGATACGCTTACATAGCAGTGCTGGTTACATGAGTTCTTGCATCAGGAAAAAGATGAGGTTCAAACTGAAAATACCCTTTGGAAGAGGAATCAGAACAATGCCCCTACAAATAAGACTTTAACATATGCATGGGGAAAAATGGATTTATTTCCCTATAATAATTACAATAACATACAAATGCCCCTAGCTCACATTCTATATAACGAAAAAAAAAAACAACCCCAAAAACTAACTCCCATTGCCAAGAGAAAAATAGAAGTACTTTAAATCTCTCTTGATAAAGGAATACATAAATGCTACCTTAAAATCAAACAGAAAGATTGTTTCATTTGCATAAGGATGCATTGTGAGCAACCGTTATCATTAAGATTGTTTTATATTGTTCTTTTCCAAGCAGAGATCTGTGGCTAATGTGGCTGCTATGCAACAGCTGCTAATACTCAAGAGACACTTTCTGCTATTCTGATTTGCAGTGCTGCATTGCAATACTGAAGGAAGCATGAATAAAAGCAGAACACCACCAGGCAAACACACTTAGCTGCAAAACCCATATAAACTATCCAGTGCAGGCACACATTAAGGACATTTACTTTTGAGGTTAATAAAACTTGTCTTATAGGACACCACAGTCAGTAAAGCAATTCACTACCAATGACATTAGAAACAGCCTTTTGTACTTAGTAATAATTTTTACAGCTTTGCCTAGGAACAGCGATGCATGATAAAGTCCTAAGATTTTAATATACCTTGAAAGGCTTTTTAATAATTTTTATAATCAGTCCTGTGCCAGCAGGAATGGCTCAAATTGTAAAGGGCGTGCAATGTCAAGTATGTGCATTCAGAAATGTATTTTACCATGCTGTATTTTGTCTTCTTTAGTTTCCCAAGATTCAAAAAACTCAAAAGCTGGATTCAGAATTGAAAAAAGTGTACCTGCATACTATTAGAAATTTTAATAGCTGTCCCTTAATATCCCTGTACCTTGCCTAAGCCACAAAGAGGTTGGAAGGGTATGAAGCAAAGGAGGTTGTGGAAGAAGTATCACAAAGTACAAAGGTGCTCCAGGAATGCCACATGTAAGCTAACACAAGCTTCAGATCTGAAAGTTGTATAGACATGTGGGAGCAGAAGAGCAGAGCAACATTTTCCATGCTTCAGATCCATTATGCTGCTAACTTGCCCCTTAAGTAATCACTGAAACAAGCTCTGAATGTTTAGGTCTTTAAACCTTTCCTCAAAAGTCTCACCAGTACCCATGGAGGCAGACCTACCCTAAGGAAAGCCTCTTCTCTCCTGGCAGGGGGTTGATCTGGGCCTTGGTGCCCAGTGATATGTTCAAACCAACGCAGTGATGCAGCAGGTGGTAAGTGGCCAGCTCTAATGCTTTCTGGTGAGTCCACCTTCTTTGAGGCAGCACTGGTAACTTTTCGACCAGACACTACTGCTGGGTCATCAGTAGGATGCAGAGCTTGTGCTCCCTGTCTGTATACAGGCTTGGCCCAGATGGAGCTGGCAGAGGCTGCAGCTGCCACAGTGATTTCACAGCACTGTGACAAAGTGCTGGCTGTGACAGGGATCACTACTGTGGCTGCAACAAGGAACTCTGAGACTGTGACAAAGATCACTGCTGTGTCCAGTTACAGGGATGCTGGCAGAATCCACAGCAGAGCTCAGCAACGCTTGTAATCCCTAAAACAGATACATTTACTCAAAAGTTTTTCTAGCAAATCTAGAAATCTCAGAGGACCAGGTATGTCCCCTTGAGGTCCTGCAGCTAACATCAGTAAGTCGGGTTGCAGCCCCATCATACTGTGACTGCCAAGGTAAACGCACAGCAACACTTCAAAAATATTAATGAAGTCAGAGTTATGCTGGAGGAAGAAAACAAGGGCAGCAGGATTTGGGTTTTGAATTTTAAGAGGACTTGCCTCCATCAGCTCAAGATGGCTCTAGGGCTACTGCCAGTGACCAAGCTCACAGCAGACAAATTTTCCAGTGTTTCTTGTAGCATTTAAGCTTTGAACAATTTACATGTCCTAAAAAAAGCAGTCAGTGCAGAGGTAGGTGCTTCTCAGTCACAGGGAGAACTGTATGACACATACAGATAGAGGCTGGTAAAACAGATGCCATCCTGAGAGAATGAATCACTCCAAGGGAAATGGATGACTTGGCCCTGACCAGCACTGTAAAGGATGACATCTGCTGCCAACCACCCCGCTTGACCCATGGTGACTAAACCAGCCCCTGGACACAAAAGTTCACTGCAAAGGTTCAACTGCTTCCTCTGTATAAACATCAGGTAAACCTGCACAAGTTTCTACAACATGGTGAATATAGAATCATAGAATAGTTAGGGTTGGAAAGGACCTTAAGATCATCTAGTTCCAACCCCCCTGCCATAAGCAGGGACATGTCACACTAAACGATGCCACCAGCTGCTGCTCAGAACTACATCTACAGCCTTGTCATAAAAAGAGACAATGGAAAGGAGTAATCTACAATCTCCAAGCTAAAGCTGTTACTTGAAGAGACCAAAAACATGCAATATATATAGTATGCTATTCAAACTTATGTCCTTCTTCACATATACTTGAGAGCACTATTGGCAGCTCATCCTCAAATAAGAGAATTTTGAGAGAGTAAAGCAAGACTTTTCCATTTTGGGGGAAATGCCAAAAATTGCCCAATATAAAGAAAAGCCTTTCTTTTTTTTTTCCCCTCAACACAGTGCTATATGTTTTTCTAGTGTTGCCTCTGAAACTATACAGGTGTAACTGAGGATAAAATTAAACTCATTTATGCTATAGGTTTATTTATGCTTAGTCTTGTATTCATGGTAATTTGCGTGTTGAACACATGAGGAAATCAGATGAATTTAAGAGTGAACTAGATTCATTCATTCTTCCAAAGAGGTTAAGGAAAGTCCATAATCTTTCACTGAAATAAAGGTAGACTCACATTGCACAATCCACCCCTGCACAGAAGCTTTTTTTGAGCTAGGTTTACTGGACTCAGGCAGTAACTTAAGTCAAATGCATGTCTTCCACACAAGACCAAAAGCCTACTTAGACGTCCAGGTAGTCCCAGTGATCATAAGGGTGTCACTGGTCTCTGTTGCATAAGCTCCTCCATAAAGCCTTGAAAGTACTCTGCTGAATTCCTGTAAACCTTCCTCTTCCCTCCAGTTCCATTAATATAATGTACAACAACCATTTTTTAGTTACAAAGAACCAGCTCTTAATTTGTGAAAAGTAACCTTTTATTTCAGAATAATGGCTATAATACTGCAACATCCATCATCCAGCTCGAACTGAAAACTAGAACCATTTGGTCATCTAGTTAATGGGTTCAAATAATGAGTTAAGCAACAAAAAAACACACCAAAACAACAAATACATTAAAGCAGCTTTTCATCTTTTGCCAGGGTTTTGTTCCCTGGCTTAAATTAAAATTTGCAAATATAAAGAGTTTAATAAATGTATGTCTGGCTTGGGGCTAGTATGTAAGAGAAACAGTATCTCAATAAATAAATAAATAAATCAAAGATGTACTCCTTTTCCCCAGTACAAAATCCTACTACACCACTTGTTAACCTGGTACAGAAATTCAGCCAGTATTCTTTACCTGGACTAAAACTGTCAAATAGACAATTTTGGAGTAATAACAAAATTAGAGCAATGCAAACTCACACAGATATGTGGAAACTAGTTAAGATGTCTGATAAGGATTTTAGAAGACCAAATGTGATGCTGGCATTTTTTCCCTAGAAGAGACTTAGAATCTAACCTGAATATACTTTCTTAATACACATCACATTGCTTTGTCAGAAAGCACAAACTTCTTGTTCAAGACCAAAATAAATTATATGCAAATCCAGACAGTAAAGTACTTGCATTAGCCAGTGAAATAAAGAGAACAGAAAATGCTGTGCTCAGAAGAAAAAAAGAGGATTATAAAATTACATACATTAACTTGAATATATTTACATCATGTCTGCGTAGGAAATAAAATGACAACTTCTGCTTTACTACTGAGTCCTTCCTTCTCTTTAGAAAAGTAGGAGTACAAACTTATGTGTAACAAAGGCTTTTCTTCTGAAAGCATTGCTGAGAGCTTTAGGAAGCTTTCAAAATAAAAATAACAGAATGAACTTTTATAGACAGATCTCCAATCAGATAGGAAGATAACTCAGCAAACTTCCAGGCCACAATGAGCTAGGGAGAGTGGCTGACATGGTGAATGTAAGGGCTTCCATTCAGAATGACTGCAATAAGTTAGAGGACTGACCAACAGAAATGTTATGATTTTCAATAGGGTAAAATGAAGAATTCTGCAACCAAAGCAGAATAACCCCATTGCAGATACAGTCTGGGAAATACCATACCAAGCGGCATCCCTTAAAAACATACCTGTGATGTTACATTACACACCAGGCTGCAAAAGTGAGCCCTCACTATAAACAAAATTGTGTGCTGAACTACATTAGGAGGATCATGGCAGCAGACCAAGGGAAGCTAGTGGTGAGGCAGCCCTGAAAGATCCTCTGGTCAAGAGGGATGCAGAAAAAGTGGAAAAGGTCTAAGAAAGGGCCATCAAGGTGCCTAAGACACACACTCTATGTAGAGAGGCTGAAGCAGCTGGGCATGGTGAATTTGGTGAAGAGGAAACCACAGGGTGATTTAATTGCAACTATGTGAAGGGCAGTTATTTGTTCACTACCACCGAACTCCTCTTGGTAGTGCCAGATGGCATAACAAGGAATACAATCACACATAGCTGCTTCATAGGTTAAAGTTGGACAGCTGGAAAAATATTTTCTGCAGCAGCACTGGAATAAGTTGCCAAATAGACAGAGATTTTCTGTCTTTAGTCCTGTGTTGCAGCCGCCTTCTTCCAAGCAGAACCTTGAACTAGGTGACTGCTGGAGAGCCTTCAAAACAGCATTTTCATGCTTCCTCAGAATGGTAAAGTTCAAAATTATCCCTCCATTCATTCTTAATCTATTTGATCAATCACATACTGTAAATGTTCATTTTCTTTGTTTTTATTAGCTATTTCAGTGCAATACATGTATGCACAGAACCCAACATTTCAGTACTTCTTTGAGTGGAAGCTGTACTTAAACACGATCATATGTGCATCTGCCTAGGCTGGAAATCATTTTGGTTTTCTAGAAGAGATATGTTATTATGCATTCATTGGCACTGCAAACTGGACATTAGCACAACTGAGTGAAAATTTCAAAAGCACTGAAAATGCTATTGCCAGGCACCTCCTAAACCAGTGCCATAATCCTCATCGTAATCTCTGTATTTGTTAAGAATGCACTGATGAATTTGCACCAAAATATTGCATACAAACAAAAAATGGACACATCATCTGGGAAATACAGGACACTAAACACTACTTTGTTCTATGAAATTCAAATGTTCTCATTACTTACAAAGTTTCTTTCTTAAAAGATAGCTTCCTTCCTTACAAATCTAGCCAGCATTCTGAAGACACCGAAATCTGTCAGTATTCAGAAGACACCCAAATGGCAGCCTTCATCTCTAAAACAGAGCATATGTGCCAGTTTAAGCTATTTTTATACAGGCTTTGTAAAGATGAAAGGGAGAACCTTGAGGAAAAGAAGCAGAAAGCCCATCACTAAGTTACCTGAAGATATGATGACTTATTGAAATCCTCACTGACTCGGAGCTGAGAATGAGTACTCATTCTGGCACTACCAAGCCACTGACAACTAGCACCCACTGCTGGTCCCCACTCCCCAGCCCCAAAGGTGCATGCTGTCCAGCCTTGCTCTTTCCACCCCACACAACTCATGCATTTCTCTGGAGGTGGGGTCACCACTGCCTCATTAGCCTGCTTCTAATTAATAACATGGTATAGTTTGCAAAGCATAAAGTACTGTTTCAAGATGCAACCTCTGGTACCTTGGACATCACATACTACATGGGCTACTGGAGTTCTTTCAGAGGGCCATCCTGTGTGGCTAGCAAGCCTGCTGGGCACTACAGTTAGAATGGCAATTTCAGTTGTTCAGGAAAAAAAATGTATATGTATTGAAAGGATCAGCAAACACACAAACTTTGAGGTGAGAAATCACAAATGGAGAAATCAACTAGAAATTATTCAGAAATTGTTGCAGTACAGGAAATGAAAAAAAGCAACAACAGAAATAAAACCTCACCCCATGGAAGAAAGCTGAAAGGCTGAGGATGTCCTGGATTCTTTCCACCAGGCAGGCACACTTCATGCTGCTGTAATTACATAAAGGTGCTTACCTTATAAATTCAGCAAGTGTGCTTCCATCAATAAACCAAAGTTTGAATAATATGCTTTGATGCAAATGCTTTACTCAGATCCTTAATTAGCGAAAGGAAAAAGCATCTAATGGCAGCAAAGAAAATCTCTTCAGCAGATCACAGGTATGTGTCTTATGCAATATACACATGCTTATCCTCTACTGACTTTCAATACTTCTTTGCCATTTTGAATTCCTAGTACTTAATCTAACCCAAACAAACATTAGGCACAAAACCAGTCCTGTCTTGAGATCAAAATAAACATCTGACTTTATGTGTGACACACATCATAAAATCTTGGGTTTTGCTAGAATTCAAACACAATGGTTAAATTAAACTAAATTGCTATTGTCCAGCTAAAATTGTTAATGGAAAACTACTTAAAAATAGTTTAACATTTGACATTTGACTGTCTAAATAACTGAAATACTGATTCAGAATTAGGCTTTATATTTCTGGAGACAGCAAAAGAGCAATGGAAGGAAATGCTCATTTGATGATAGAAAAGTTTCGAGGTGTTTCATCTTTAAATATGTTACAATAGAAGTTGACTGAGCTCTACAACTCAAGTTCAGCCCAAATCCACTCCCTGTGGCAACAATAAAAGTTTCTGAGAGATAAAAAAATATTAAAATGAACTGCTGATTCTCTGGGTTTAAAAGCTTTGAGAACATTCGAGGCAGATAACAATGTGAACAAAGGAAATATAAAACAGGAAGAAAGAAGTGGTTTTGCTCTTTAGCCCCTTGAAAGACTTTGAAATCATTGAGCTTCACAGCAATGATCCCATCCATTTGATGGCTGTTTTTTAAACATGGTTCATTTACAGTATTAATAAAAATATCTCTATTTAAGTAACCAAGCATGTCAAAAGACAAAGCTTCAAGGGCATCAGATGCTCAGCATGAATCATGCTACTTTAAAATACCCAGCAAGATAGCAACTCCTAGGAGTCCAACGCTTATGTTCAGATGCATTGCAGAGAAAGTGCCAGCTCCCTGGTACTTGTGCCAACCAGGACCCCCTCAGAAAGAGAAACTGAAATACTCTGAGGCAAAATGGACTATGAGCAGCACTGAGGGGTTGGAACTAGATGATCTTTAAGGTCCCTTCCAACCCAAACCATGCTATGATTCTATGAAAATGTAGGTAGTGAAGAGCAGAGGAAAATGTGGGGCTCACTGCAGCACCCCAGAGAGCCTCAGTGACCCAGGCAGTGAGCAGAAACACATTAAGGCATCAGTTTCCCCAGATATCCATTTCTTTGTTCATCAAACTAGAGAGGGAAGACTCTTAACATAAGAGTGCAGAGGGAGCAGATTAGACTGAGGCTTGATTTATTTCCTAGCTGATGTAGATGTGCTCATAACTCATTCTGCAGGAATGGAGTTGTTTTTACTGAACAGGTAGAGTGGCAAGACAGAAATCCTAGTAATGCTCAGAAATAGAGAATGAAAAGAGATGCATGAAACAAGTGCTTCCTACAGGTCAAATCCCAAACAGCAGCTTGTGAAGAACATGATGTTTTGTTCTCATGTGCAATACTATGAAATCACTGTACACATTATTGCAGCAGTTTCCCCCACTGTCTTATGATCACCATGGGAATCAAAATCCATTTAGAGGGTCACAGGGAAATATTGAGGCTCTGAAGCTCATGCAAAGAAGCAAACCCAAACATTACCATAAATGCCTACAATACATAAACACAATTACAGTTTGGAAGTTAAAGAACTGAATTAAGAATAGTATCTGGCCACAGAAACCTGATTAACAACAATGGAAGTGCAGTGTGAGATCAGATCTAATCAATTCACCTCCAATTCTAAGGCTAAACTATCCTTAAAATTATAAAAAATGTTTGCTATCTAAACATAAATCACTATACTCAAATTAAATAAAGCTCACTTAGAATTTAACAGTCATCCTTGGGAAAGGACCATAGATTATTAGGTACAGAAAATACCTTATACAGAGCGTGACACAGATCATTGCATTTCTTTTCTCCATCACATGTATCCTGTATATTTCATAATGAAGTAATAGCCTGGCTTTTCATGGTGTTCATTTCACACAGGTGATATATTTTTGAAATAATGACAAAATGTCTTTCCCCCTCTAGGATAGTCCTTAGATAAAAGCACATTATTAATAAAAAAAAAAAATAAGGAAGAAAAAATCTTTCTAAAATAAGTTTAAAAATCAACTGCCTTCAAAAATCAAATATCTCATTTTTCAAAAGAAACATGAGCAATGGAAAGAGCTGAAATGGGGAATAGTTTTCAGTTTTTAAAAAAATCTCACACTGCGGTTATCAGAAGTATATAATGATTCAGGTTTATATTAAGATTTGAAGCAAATAATTGCAAACTACAGTATCTTGAGAGAATAATTTTACATAGGAAACAAACAAGAATATACATTGCTCCTGGGGTATTTCCAAGAGAGCAGATGAACAAACCAGGGGCAACTGGCAAGACTGTCAGGACAGAGTCCAGAACCAGTGCCTACTGAGCTCCAAGTCAGAGTTGGGTTCTCAATCTGTGTTATGCAACTTATGCATATTTGTAAATTCAGTCAAATTTACTGCCCAAGTATGCTTAAGTTCATGTCTCTGAAAACACAAGATCTTTTTTAACCACAGAATGAGTTTGGGCAAAGAATAGCTTCAGCTAATTCCCCTGGCATTAATTATTTAATTCAGAGTCTACCAGCAGATTAGGTAGTACTTCAGAATTAAAAAGCAACAAGTATAAGTAAATTTATTCAGAAAAGTTAGTACATAAGACTTGCAGACCCTGATTCCATAAACACAGTATCAAACCTAACCACTGAAATTAACATTAGAAATGTCTATGAGATTATTTTTGTTAAATGTAAGAATTGGTAGAAACAATTTGAAGCTCCAACTTCTTCTTGATGTAGACTCAATAAAAAATACCTCCATACTGTCATGGAAAGCCCAGACAATGCCCTTTTCCTCAAGCCAGAACAGCAGCTTCAGTGGGATTAGAAAAACAATCAAAGAAGCCTTTACATTTTCAAAAGCAGAATTGCTACAGTCATACCTTTCCATTTTTCTCAAAAGTTCCCTATATTTACTTAATATTTCACTAAAGATTCTCATTCACTATCAAGTACTATTTCTTACCAAGAAGTGTATTTTTGGCTAACATGCACATCTGAGGCATTATTTCAAAGACATTTCTGTTAAAAACATCTTGGGAAGTGTTACCCACACACACACACACACACAAAATGAGTCTATTTTAAATCAAATGAAACAACTTTCAGGTTTCTAAAAAATTCACAAAATCCATTCCCTGTTTTTTAACGAGTCGAAGGAACATCGTTTCTAAAGTACACTTCTCAGTGACAATCAATTTAATAGAAAATGCACCTAGACCAAAAATTAACAGCATCACACAAACCTTCACTTGACAGTTCCATTGTCTCTCTCTGGTTTTCTCTGGCCAGATAGCACTCTTTGCAGCTATAGGTCACTGCTGCCATAGCTATAGTGGTGCTTGCAGTGAACCACACAGAGACCCCATCTGTGAAGCTTTAACGAGCCCCAGTGCTGCAAGCTGGGCATTGGGGTTTATTTCAAACTTCTTTTTGAAAATGAAAATTATCTTCACCCCTTTTCATTCCCAGTGATTAGATATTGTATAAAGATCACAAGAAGAACTGTGAACATCCATTCACAATTTCAAGAGTCATTCAGACGCACATTCTTATACATAGACTAGAAGGTCAAGTATATGTATACATACATAAACATCTATGCATATTTATATATACACGTATATTCCTGGATATGTGGCAACCATCTGCACACAAACGCTGCATATGCAATGCAAATGTGAAACTGCAAATGCATAGTTTTTTTTCTGAATACCTGCATTGATAAAGAGAAATTGATATTAAGTGCTTAAAACATTTGATACACACACTGACAGTCTCCAGGATTAATCCCAAATTTGAACAGAAGATAACAGTTGTAACAACTCTCACAAGCAGTAGCCTCTTTCTGTCATTTTTAACAAAGTGGAAGAAAAAAACTTAATCTGAGCCTGGCTTTCTATCTGTATTCTATAAGATAGTAATCTCTGTCATCAGCAGACTGAGTCTGGGCTTCACATTGATTTTCCTTTTTCATGATGTATAAAGTGAAATTTGAAGTCCTATGCATTTCTGTTAAACAAGATTCTGCTTTAGCTAATAGCAAACTATGACAATGGTCTGCAATGAATTGGGGAAAGGGAAGCAGCCTTAAAAAAAATTGCCAACAGCAGCTGTGAATTTATAACTGTCAATAAAATTGCTGAGGTTTTTATATGCACATTAACAACATGTTTCAGTGCAAAATGGGATTCTTAATTCTTTTCACAGAGCATTAAATCATATTTAAGATTTTAAAAAATCCTTGATCAGCTACTGACAGGTTTCCTCCTTATCAAAACCGCTCTGCTTCCTATGGTCATACTTTGTAGACTTCAACAACAAGCTAACTGCAAAAGGTTCTTCTCAAAGTAAAACATAAAATAATAAGGTGCAACTATACTACATGCTCTTTTCACCATTTACTCCAAGAAAAACTCCAGGAGGCTAATGTGTTTTCTTGTAATGCCAGTGAGATGTGTTTCAAAAGGAAGGTAAGTCACAAGTACAGTATGGTGCAAGACCGAGCTTCTGGTTCCTTAAACTGCATGGAAAAACATCTTTCATTTACTGCATACTTCGGGAAAGGCCACATTAAATCCTGTGAAGATGAAATGATTAGCTTGTGAAGCGGTTCTAACCTTCTGTTAGGATTTGCTCAGGAAAACAGCAATACTTGGGCCTCCAAGAACTCCCGTGTGTTGCTGAAATGTTTTCCAGTTTCCAAATCCTGATGAGCACAAAGAGCACCTTCTTACCCTTGCTTGCATTTCATCTTAACTTTCAGAAATATGCAGAATGTATCATGCAAAATCTGGCCCTGAGCTAATCTCATTCCCTGAGAGATTAATAAAATAAAGTAACAATCAGAGCATCTCCAATACCTTATCTACTTCTCTTTATCTTAATTTCACTGTCAGTGCGAACAGGCTATGGCACTAGGGCAGCACAGGAGCTATGAGTATCTAACCCACTGTTGCTAAAGAAAAGTAAATTGTTACAGGCAAAAATTCTGTCATTAGGGAAATATATTACTTGCATTTATTTTATATTATTAATGAAATATTTCTATGTAACTGTGGAACTTCCTTTTTGTAGGAGTTTGACTGTGGCCTGCACTCCGTTTATCAGAAGTCTCTAAGAGACAAGATCACAATAATTTTGTGCGTAGCCAGCACCAGCAGTATGTAAATTCAGTGGGCTAATAATGCTCTGGCCTAAAGACTACCTCTAATTTGGCATCTAGTTACACAGTAAGGCCAAATAAACAACCCCAAACAGCTCAGGCAGTGGTACTTCCAGATGAAAAGTACGAACAGATCATGCAGTGACACATGAGGATTAGGCTGGTGTTGGCATACTCCAGCCATGGGCATATGATCCAGTGACAGCAGTGCCTGACAGAGATGCTGCCCCCCAAGCTGCCCAAAGGAAACATTGTGGTCCTGGCAGGAGGGTGAAGGGAGGCCAGGCCAGCCTGGCCAAAGGGCTCGCTGGCACCTTGTCCATCCACCACTGCCCTATGTCCATCCTGCCACTCCTGGTGTTCACAACAGCGTTTGCACCCAGACCAAGCGGGCTTCTGAAACGTGACCCCCTAACACTTGTCTTGCACCTCTCTCCTTCTATCAACTCAGCACACTGGCACAGAAGAGGAGAGATGAAGCAGCACACATTCAGCTTTGCAACCTTCTCCAGAGAAAATGACAGCTTGAGTGATCCATTATTATTGAACTGGTTTTTAATGAAATGCTAGCACTGTACGCCACTACACAAAGAACATATGTGGTTGCAAGTGATTAAGTACACTCTCAAACAACCTAATAAGAAACTCATATTTAAAATACTTCATGGCAGCTATTATTTTTTTCTCTCTAATAATCAGAGTAGTGCCTCCTTCACCTCAAATTTGCCTTATTTTTTCCTCTTCCCTCCACCCTTGTTAACGTTGTTAATGCTCATTGTTGGTTATGTGCAACAACCAACCTTACTGGTCTTTTTAATTTATAAAAGATAAAATACATTAAAAAAGCTCTTCAGTTTCATCAGAAATAAATATTTCAATATTTGCCTCTTCTTACTCCCCCAGAATGGTGGCCTTAGGAAATGCATATTATTTTATTTTCACCAGATTTCCAATGAATTTTACTATATTGACTATCTCAAGGGTCCACCTTTAGATGTTAAAAACACTGAGCAGAAATACATGACCTCTGACATGTGCTTGAGTAAACACCACTGCTGACTGAAAATCAGTGGCTGTCCATATTCAAAGAGTACTGAAAATTCAGACGTATGTACACTAACTTCAGAAGGCCACATTCTGATACCATCCAAATAGAAATATGATTTTTTCGCCCTGTCAACCTGTTTGACAAACACAAACAGCCCTATGTTTTAAATTAAACTTTACACAGAAATCAATAGAATTGCTGTTTGAGAAACATTTGCTTTTCTGTGCTAGACTGTGAGTGAGTCTGAAACCTGAGTAATTGACCTTCTGCATTAGCCTGACCCAAAAACACTGGTTAGCATCAAAACTTCAATACCAACTCCTATCTGCTGAAGGAATATTATTCATATTGATGTAAAGTTTCATATTGATCAACTGCAACAAAACCCAATTCCATCTTTTACTTAGTTTAGCACACTGCAAAAGACTCCAAGGAGCATTGCAACTTGTGATTATTGCAGAACAGAGTTACTGTGTGAAGAAATGAAGAAGTCACCCACACACTGAGATGGCATTTCTGAATACTTCTTTATGGTCTGCCTTAATGCTATTTTCCAAAGCCGAGTATTCTCAAACCCTTATTTTATACAGATGAAAACTGATGAAAGCAGGAACAGGAAAAAAAAAATAATTGAGAATAGTAATCCATATGCCCCTAAATGTATTTATACCTTTTGCAAATGAGAGGAAAACAACCACACTCTATGAGTACGTAAGATTCATATCCACATTATAAAATGCAACCTATTCAGGAAAAGGCAATTATCTCAGGCATTCTTTAAATTATTTTTAATTTTAGAGCAGACCCATGGATTTCTACTTTCAGCTGCTGAAGCACAGTCATGACACCTGGCTTAGCAGAGGGTTGGGTATGCATTGCAGAGCTATAGGCACCAGCTTGTCTTGTTAATTCGCACATAAGGGTGCTGCTGGTCAGAAGAAGACAGTCTGCTCAAAACCAATTATTTTGTCTTTTACCACTCCTGTTGCTGGTAGCTGCAGCCAAGCCACTTGAAATGCCATCTATTTGCTGCCATCTAAGACTGTATGTCAGGATAAAACTAGATAAGCACAGACACTGATGGTAAATACACTTGCCTTTGCAAGCCTGGTAGCAAGACATAAGCCTCATTTTGGGGGGGAAATGAACATGATGAGTTTTTCTGGTTCATCCCTTGAAACACAATTCACATGTGAAACAGTGTGAGGAGTTTAATGATGCATTATAGCTTGAGAAAGCCACATGCCCCCAGAGAATTTGTATCATCATATGCCATGAGTAAGGCTGGTGGAGCCAGCTTTAGACTCTAATAAAAGAGGTGGAAAAGAGAAGCTGAAAAAACACCATGACAAAAGATGCTTTTGTTACTTCTTGAGATGAATCTGAATCAAAATGTGTTCACAGTTATAATTTCTTGTAGAACTGGAAAAAACTGCCAGTAGGAATAGCATGATTTTACTTTCCAGTGTCACTATAATTCTTATTCTGATCAAAAGAGGCTGGAAAAATTGCCAAGTTATTTCATTAGAAAATGCAGCTAATTTACAGGCACGGTAATTTTCCCCTTACAAAATTGTATAATGAGCTTTAAACTCACTAAATAAAGGGTCTCTTCTCCAAATGATTATGCTTAATTTACACAGGAATTAATGGTGACTGGATCTCCTTTCAGCTTTAAAAGAGCTGCATTACAAAACCAACATCAACAGCTTTGAAAAAAATTCTAACAGTCAATGGAGTAAAAAATACTTATCTTTACTATACTGCATACATAGAGGTGTCTTGATAAATATCTTTTACAGGATAAGAACATAACTATTAAATCAGGTATCAGAATCCAGCATACATACAGTGCTGATCTCACACTAAAGTTACTTGCCTAGGCATTATGCGGATAGAACGTATAGAAAATCCTAAATAAACAGATAGACAGAAGCACCAAGCAGCAATAATTTCATCTTTAAAAACTGTTCTCACTGTATTCAATGACAGACCTATTTATTAGGTCTACTTTTATTGTGTTGGACTTTTTTTCCTGGTTAGTCTGTCTAAAATATGGAAACTTTGGTTTATAGACAAGCCTTGCCAAAGGTAGCCCAATTTCCACACAGTCAAGTAGTAGCTAGAAAACACCAGCATTTCCAAAAATCATGTATTTTTGATATAGAAACTAGATATTATAAGCTATTCCCAACAGCAGGTTGTTTATGGTCTCACTAAGGCAGTAGATGTGTCACCTAAATAGATAGCGTTTGTCCCTACCAAGTTATTAAATGAAATTAAAATGCTTATTCCTGTTACCTAAAGTAGTTGATCCTGAGGTTGTAGAAGCAGGAAAAATGTATTTGGAAATCTTAGTTTAAAAAGTAAAATAAAACAAAATCCTCCTATTCTTCCTTTGTAGTGTAGAAAGTTACCTTTCCAATATACCGCAGACAGAGATTCATAAAATTTCAGGTCTGGAAGGTACCATTAAATCATATCGCCCATCCTCCTTTACATTAATAGAATAGTTTTACAGATAATACAGAATCAGTGACATCTGTGAAAGCAATTAACAGTATCTAAGCTAAAACATAATGAGTGAGCAATAGAGACCAAGACCTTGCTCTCACAGCAGCTTGATTAATTTAAAAGAAATGAAAAGAAAATAGTATTTTAAAAGAAGTAAAAATGAATCATTGGTATATAATCCTTTGGAGCCTGGCACATCCACCATGATTGTGGCACCAGTGTTTCCTCCGATCAAAATAGGGATGAAGCGGCATTTTTAATACATTATTACCATCTAATGGACACAAGGGAGAATGCAGCTCAGAAATGAGACCAAGAAAATGGACATCCAGATAGCACAAACAGCTGCCGGGTCTATCAGGACCTACATCCCCACTTCACCTTCCCCCTCCACACACCCATCCTAACACTGTCTTCCCTCTGAAGTTCAGCAGATAAGCAGTCCAAAGGTGTGAAAGTGGATCTGGTAACAAATGTATAACCCAGGACCCTACCATGAATACAGTCTGAATCTGAAGTCTACCAGGAATACAGTGAATCAGAGCCTGAGGCTTCTCTGGCAAACAACAAACATGCTATCTTGTTTCCAGCAGCTTTGACAGAAGGAAACTGTTGGAACGTGTTCCTGATGCAAAGTGACAAAGGCTTTCTGGACATGTTTTATCACCTCTCCCTCCGCCTGGAAGTAATTTTCACACTTTGGAACCAAATTTAATGCTTAGGGAAGATGCAGGAGAGAGATAAGACCAAAGAATTTGACAGTGACAATGGTTTTCTCTGATAGAGAAGTCTCTTCATCTTACAGAAATCCATCCATATGTGGGTGGAAACATCTGCTTCTGAAAGTAACTGCGTATCTGTATTTCACTAGATCCAACAGATTTAAGAGGAGCATATGCCTCTTGAATACAAATGTAGTAAAGCACCTGTAAAAAGGCTTTTTAAATTAGAACCAGTATTTACTGAGCTGACACAAACCACTTAAAATTAATTACATAATAAGCACTGTCAAAGAACACAAAATGAACTTAATAATACCTACAACATTATGAGGGACAATTTACTGACAATATTGCCAATATTGCCACAATATGGACATTACTGTAGCTCATATCAACTGTTCAAACTAGAAAGTTACATTACATATGAAATCTGCATGACTGCACATAAGTTCCAGTAGCAAGTGGATCATAATGGCCACCACTGGGAGGAGGAAGAGGAGTCCACCCCCAGTCTTCCTCCTTCCCATCCCAGATCAGGAACTATGCAGGCTGAAGAGGCCACAAGAGTGGCAGCTCCCAAGTGGCTTGGTAAGTACCCCCATGCAAAGCCCATCCTACGCTACAGAGCCACAAACTGATGCTTGTAGGTTCATAGGTACTGTGCAGACTGAGCACTGATCTGAAACTTGAGGGAGATCTGGGAACTGCTGCTCAGTCTGTTTGCATCTGTTGAGTGACTTCAAACAAGTAATTTCACCCTTCCACCATCTCATTTCCCCACAAAGAAATGGGATATTAACAGCACCCTCCTCTGTGTAGCAGTTTGAGATTGTGATTTATAAGAGGAAATTATTACTGCTGCAGTTAAATCCTTATGAACTTCATCACATATGTGAGTAATAATGGCCCAGGAACAATTTTTTTAACCCACTGTCAGCATTACTAATTGAAAAAACCTTTTTGTATTTTGCTGTGAACTATGAATGTTTTTTATAGGTCACTTATCTCCTCGGCCCCTTTACCCTTGCCTTTTCCAGTGAGTTTTTCTCTTTCACCAGCAGCCTCCCTAACACTGCCACACTTTCTTATAGATGTCATGCTACCAACTTCATGACATCTTCCCTCAGCCTTTGGCAACACTGAACTTCATTCAGCAGTTCCATGAACTGAATCATTATGTTGTTACTCAGACATGCTCAGCTGGTATACAGAAAGGTACTGAAGCTTTGCACAGTGCCTAGAAAAGGATATCATCAAAACCCACAGCAACCTTATGTCATTCTCCAAAGTATTCAGAAGACTAAGACACAATGACCCAACAGAACTAGCTGCTCTGACTTTTCTGGAAAATAATGGCCACCTGTAGGAAAACAGAGGCAGAGGTTTATTTATCAGCCATTGACCCCAAAGCGTCGTTTTTGCTTTGGAGTCACTCTGCAGGGTCTGTGGAAAAGGTGTAACACATCAGTACTCAGCTCTCCAGACTTTTAGAACTCACTGCAACTGAAGGAAGAGGTTCATGCATCTCTAATGCAAGAATCCTGACTTCAGATACAATCAAGAATTTCCTTTTTCAAAGGAAGAAATGCTAAATATGCATGGATACACTTAAAAATTGGAAACACTCATTTCATTATGCTCAGCTTTGTTACTCCTCACTAGATGGGTGAGAACAGTACTAATACTGATCTTCTCAATCTGCAAATTTCTGTGGTATTTTTTCAGTACTAAGCACTATGAAAAAAGTAAGATTTTATGCAGGACCTGTATTAGTATAAATCATAGAATCATAGAATAGTTAGGGTTGGAAAGGACCTTAAGATCATCT